>JAVYIG010005015.1:0-146391 GCA_035222895.1 Strongylocentrotus droebachiensis
TTCTTTTATGACTTTTTTCTTTTGAGTCTTACGCTTCTTTTGAAACATTTTTTTGTTGAAAATCGGACGTATAGTTGCGGAATCAAGTGACCTTTTGTTTTTGCCCTAAGCCCTAAAATCGCTCATTTTTGTGATTTATGTACCAAACATATGGAAATACCATTTATTCTTTTAAAAAAGAGAAAACATTGGTTATTTGGTCTTGCTTCAAGTTAAAGTGTTTGATTTTGGGTCAAAATAGTTGAATTGTAGTTAGAAATGAAATAAAACAACAAAAATAATATAATACATAAATACAAATTATCAAAACAAAAGATAACATAGGGATAAACTGGCTCTTTAAACTTTGTTGTCGTATTATTATTCTAACGAATATATGTAGTGTAAAAGAACGCTTGAATATGAATTATATATGATTTATGGGTAAAAATGTGAATTCTCTGACCTTGTTTGCATAAATTACCATAAATATGCATTTTCGCGGCGATCGGCTGTGAAACGGCCGAGATCTTAGGGGGGGGGGGGACCCCCCCCCCACCCTCAAGTCTACTCCAATCACATTGAAAAAAAGTATGACTTAAATCATCTCTCTCATCATTATACCGCTATAGTATTCATGTTTTTAATATTATTTATTGTCCATTAAACAAGTTCATAGAGAAAATACTTATCTCTCTGCAACATTAAAAAAGAATCTTCATTTATTTGTCTTAATTTGTATTGATAGCCTTGTGGTCGCCAACAGTGGCGTAGGCAGGTGCGTCTCCAAAGGGGGGGGGGGGGGGGGGAGTGTGGGTTGCGACACCCCCCCCCCCCCACCTGTCAGGATATTGTCGGTAAAATTGCGCTGCCGTCGGGAAAACAGAGAAAAGGGGGAGGGGGAAAAAGAGAGGAAAAGGGAAAGAAAAAGAAAAGAAAAAAAAGGAAAAAGAAAAGAAAGGAAAGAAAAGAGAAGAAAGAAAGAGAAAAACGAAAAAGAGGGAGAATAGGAAAGAAAGGAAAAGAAAGGAGGCAAGAGCCCTTTGCCCCCGTTTCCCTCTTTTCTTCTTCTTCTTCCTCTTCTTTCTTTCCTTTTATATTTTCTTTCCCTTCCCCTTTCCCTTCTTTCTCTTTCTTATTTATTTTGTTGGCGGGGGGGGGGGGGGGGGGGAGGCAAGAGCCCTTCGCCCCCGTTTCTTTCTTCTTCCTCTTCTTTTTTTCCTTTTATCTTGTCTTTCCCTTTCCCTTTCCCTTCTCTCTCTTATTTATTTTTTGGCGGGGGGGGGGGGGGAGGAGGAGGCAAGAGCCCCTCTTTTCTTCTTATTCTTCTTCCTTTCCTTTTTTATTCTCTTTCCCTTTCCCTTTCCCTTTTCTCTCTCTCTCTCTTATTTATTTTTTGGCGGGGGGGGGGGGGAGGCAAGAGCCCTTCGCCCCCGTTTACCTCTTTTCTTCTTCTTCTTCCTCTTCTTTCTTTCCTTTTATCTTCTCTTTCCCTTTCACTTCTCTCTCTCTCTTATTTATTTTTGGCGGGGGGAGGGAGGAGGCAAGAGCCCTTCGCCCTTCCCCCGTTTCGCTCTTTCCTTCTTATTATTCTTCTTTCTTTCCCTTTCCCTTCTCTCTCTCTCTCTCTCTCTTATTTTTTTTTGGCGGGGGGGGGGGGGGGGGAGGTAAGAGCCTTTCGCCATTCCCCCGTTTTCCTC
The DNA here is from genome assembly GCA_035222895.1 of Strongylocentrotus droebachiensis. Taxonomy (NCBI): domain Eukaryota; kingdom Metazoa; phylum Echinodermata; class Echinoidea; order Camarodonta; family Strongylocentrotidae; genus Strongylocentrotus; species Strongylocentrotus droebachiensis. The sequence goes on from JAVYIG010005015.1 coordinate 1,680, forward strand.
TTTACTTCTTCTTCTTTCTTTCCTTTTATATTTTCTTTCCCTTTCCCTTTCCCTTTTCTCTCTCTCTCTTATTTATTTTTTTGGCGGGGGGGGGGGGGGGGGGGGAGGGGTGAGGAGGAGGCAAGAGCCCTTCGCCCCCCCCAGTTTCCCTCTTTTCGTCTTATTCTTCTTTCTTTCCTTTTATCTTCCCTTTCCCTTTCCCCTTTTTTCCTTCTCTCTGTCTCCCCCCATCAACATAGTAATAACGAAAGAGACTCACTCTGTAATCAAGACAATTCCATTTTATTTAATACATTTTCGATATACTTAAATTGGCAACTATTACCTTCTGTCCGAGATCCTCATTTTAAACGACTGATGCGAAAGACTAATCGACGCACCCTTTCGAGAAAAGCCCCCCCCGCTTTTATCGAAAGGGTGTGTTAAAACGGTACTCCGCTCCCAACGCACCCTTTCGAGAAAAGCCCCCCCCTCTTTTATCGAATGGGTGCGTTGAGCACACCACACCGCGCCGCGCCGCACCGCACCCTTTCGATGAAAGCCTACGACCGGGGCGTACGAATGCCAGATCATTGGAATAACTTCTTGGTATTTAGATCTAGAGGTCTATATAACAGCTGCATTTTTCTGTCCCAGAAATTGTTTAATGGTAGGATACTGGAAGCACTGGCGTACTGATAGTGGTGGTGGGCAGTTGACTCGCGAAATAAAATTGGAATGTGGTTTATTTCTAGATTTTCTGGGTTAGTTTCGTCAGAGGCGGCATTCTTCGTGGGGGGGGGGGGGGGGGTGGGGGGACACTGTGCCCCCACTTTTCCAGGTTCCCCTAAAGTGTCCCTTTATCCTTTGTACATGTCTTTTTCCCTTCTGATAATTTTTAATGGTAGGAATTCATGGAAGGATAGGCCTACTGGAAGCACTGGCGTACTGATGGGGGAGGGGACAGTTGACCCGCGAAATAAAAATGAAGTGTGGCGAGTTGTCCGAAAAGGCACCCCACTCTGGACAACTCGTCTGTGGCGAGTTGTCCTGGGTATTGTGGCGAGATGTCCAGGGTATTGTGGCGGGTTGTCTTGGGGCGGGTTGTCTTTGTGGCGAGTTGTCTGGTATTCGTGTACATGTATGCTGTCATGTATACCTCTCGTTAAAGCGCATAGGCAGAGTGCAATACTTTTCTGGTACCGGAAACCTTGACAAAAATGGGAATATCTGAAAAGTTTAGACAGTCTAGTTGTCATTGTGTGTGCTGCCAAAGCGTTCCTGCTGTACGTGACGTTTGAAGCAGAAGCGTGCATGCGCTCAACACAAGGATTTGTCATTAGTTTCACTTGTGTTCTAATTGAAGACAGTACATGTGCATGTATTGAACATGGTTATTGTGCAAGTTGATTAAAATCTTTTGAATAGAATGTTATTTATTATTTGCACAGTCAAACATTTGCTATATTTCAGAACATATAGACAAAACATATAAAAATCAGTTTATTTAGATTTATACAAGAAGTCCATTTAATTCAAAAACAAGATTAATATACTTTTAGGAAGAGGAGTACCAACTTTATGTTAAAACTGACAGGATGAATTTGTTAACCCGTCAAAAAAGTTCAGAAATACAAGTTTGATTGTATTTCCATTTTTAAAACCTGTTAGCATGTACCTTTACATGCAATGTTGAATGTAGACCGAAATTTCTGTCTCTTTCTCGTTTGTTAGCCTCTGATTTGGGTAGGGTCGAGGCTAACGAACGAAAGAGACAGAAATTTTGGTCTTTGTTGAATGCAGCAGATTTATAGTTTAAATAAAGTGTAGGAAAATCAATTCAGCAAATTATTCATTTACATTTCCATCACTATTACAAAATGTTTAGCATGTACCCTGCCCTCCACATAAACAAATACAGTGAAACCTGTTATAGGCAGGACCAGGTGGACGAGGTGGTCTTTATGTACAGGTTCCTTCAGTACATGTTTCAATGGGAAACCATTTTCAAGGGAAAACAAAAATGTGGTCTTTGTAGACAGGTGGTCTTTATATACAGGTGGTCACTAAAGCAGGTTTGACTGTATAATTTTTTTTGCAGGGTGAAAGAGAAAAGAAGGACCCCAGAGGAAGAACTCCCCTCCACTTGGCAGTCACTCTCGGACATGTAGAATGTGTCAGGGTTTTACTAGGATTCGATGCAGATGTTACAAGTGAGAACAAAGTAGGATGGACAGGTAAATATCTCAATAAACAGTTTTGGAATCTATGAAAATGTTGTTGTTATTTGTCGTTAATGATTATCAGTCAAGAATTGACTATAATCACCAACGCCTTTCTTTTTAATATTAATTTCCTTCTTTCTCTTTCTTCTCTCTTTTTCAAATATATAATGTGGATTCAGTATACAAAATTATAGGCTTATCTCTCTTTTTTTTCTCCCTTTTCCAATCCTATCTTTTTAAATTTTAATTACCAAAACAAGGAATTAAAAAAAAAAGAAAAAAAAGAAGATTTTTGTATCCTGTAGGTTACCAAGTAGTCCTGTCCGTTCTAAGACACCGCCCAGACAACGTCCTGTCTCTCGGGTGTAGATATGGGGCTGCCTATGGGATACATTAATAATCTTGAAACTAGAAGAGGAAAGGAATTAATCAATAATTTTAAAATTGAAGAAGGTTCTTTTTCGGGGAAATTGGTTTCGCGACCTTGCAAACTTTAATGAACCTTTAATCTAAAACAATTTTGTGATATAGGGGTGTCTTGCTTAAACCAATAGCCGTTCAGTATCACCTTTAAGTGACTTTATAAACATTCTAAAAAAATGATCCAGAATTCACAGAAATACAAACTGTTCATGTGCCAAAAGAGAGCAAAATGACAGGAAATTTTGAGTCCATTTCTCTATAATGCAGTACATTGTGCTATCCATGAATAAGAACGATTTAGTTGTACCAACATCCATTACAGTCTCAAAATTGGCAACGCAATGTGAAATTTAAAATATTTATTTTTGTCAAAATTTTTGTTGAAGTTACTAATTTTCAATCACATTGGTTAATTGGTTAATTTCATACATATTTTCATTTTTCTGAACCTCGTAGAAGTGGGAAATTGAAATAATTGGTGCTAATTTAAGGACGAAAAAGTGATGACCGAAAAAACAAGTGAAATCAGAGAAATAAATTGTTAAGTAGGAAATGCAGGATAAATGTTGCGTTATTTTACTGGTGTATAGACTTATTTGTGTATAGAATCCTTTTAATGAGATGTATTGAATATTCATATCTTGTGTAAACTTGTTGTACCCTCAGTGATCCAGGAAGCCACAAGTACGGGGGACCCGGAGCTAGTCCAACTGATCCTCCAGCACAGAGATCACCAGAGAGCCACAGCCCGCATAGGAGGGATACCTGAACTTCTAGAAAAGCTCAGCCAAGCCCCGGACTTCTATGTTGAGATGAGATGGGAATTCACCAGCTGGGGTAAGATTTGTTTCTAAGTTCTTCTTCTTGTATACAGCAGATCACAAAGATATACAGTATACGTAGAAAGATTACCAGCTTTGTATGCAGACAAGCTATTGATATACTTTGGTGTTTTTAAAGTACATCTTTGCATGTTTTCATTTTTGAGACAATTTGTTTAAGTCTTCATGGTTTTCTTTAAAGTACAAGTCCACTCCAAATATAACTTACTTTCAATAGAAGCAGAAAAATCAGACAAACCAATCAAAAAAAGTTTGAGCAAAATCGGATATCTATTAAGAAAGTTATGAATTTTTGAAAAAGGATGTAAAACTATGGAACAATGAAAATCACTACACAAATTGCCAATTTCAGGGCTTAAATTAATCCATGGCCTTGGATGCCCCTTTGATTGGCCTCAATGCCCCTCTCATTGGCCTTGGAGATATTTTGTGCCCTTTCCAATTCTTCCTATTTGTGCTGTAATATACATGTGGTAATGCGCCCTACAGAAAAGTGGCCTCGCCCTAAAAATATTGAAATTTAAGGCCTGCAATTTGGTTAGCAGTGGTGCTGTAGTCCTAAAGAAGACTTTATCTCTGTAGAATTCCACTCAAGTTAGGACATAAATCACTGCATAAGTCTTATTTGTAAACGTTTAATACTCTTAATACTCCTAATTTTCATGATATGTCTGCTATGCTAGCAATATACATGTAGGTGAAATATTATTTTGAATACATACCAGTAATTGTTCTGTATCATCACAAAATTGTTGTCATTGCTGCGGAAATAACCAGACCAATTATCCAACCTGGGGTTTTAAATGGGTCCCATGGGACCCCCTTAACCCTGCTACACAACACTATCTACTGTATCTTCATCACCACGATAGCAAGGTGTGGCCTTCAAGGTATATATATGTACTGATTTTATATGTAGCAAACTGAAATATGAGAAAACTATTGAAGGTTTCATTTCTAGTGTAGGTTTTCAAAGCTCCACTTTCTCTGTCATTCTATTGTTTGTATTTCATTGAAAATGACCAATTCTTTTGAAAAAATAATGTTAAGTAAAACAATAAATGTTGTTTCATACCTAGTGTAGGTTTTCAAAGCTCCAATTTCTCTGTTATTCTATTGTATTTCATTAAAAATGACCAGTTTTGTTGAAAAAAATGACGTTCAGAAAAACAAAAGATGTTGTTTCATACCTAGCGTAGGTTTTCAAGGCTCCAATTTCTCTGTTCTATTATAATTCATTGAAAATGACCAGTTTTGTTGACAAAATGACGTTCAGAAAAATAAAAGATGTTGTTTCATACCTAGCGTAGGTTTTCAAGGCTCCAATTTCTCTGTTCTATTATAATTCATTGAAAATGACCAGTTTTGTTGACAAAATGACGTTCAGAAAAATAAAAGATGTTGTTTCATACCTAGCGTAGGTTTTCAAAGCTCCAATTTCACTGTTGTTCTATTATATTTCATTGAAATTGGCCAATTCTTTTGACAAAATGATGTTAAGAAAAACAATAGATGTTGAGTAAAAAGTATTAAATTTGAAATTATATGACAATAATTTATGTAAATTTTTGAAGGCTTCTATCTGAGTATGTTGCAGGTAGGTGAGAGAGTGGCCTACATGTAATTCATTTACAAAATACTGTACACGCCTTGAGCATTTAATTAAAATGGATAATGGCGCTATATGAATCTCATGTATTATTATTACACTGTACACGATGCCTGTAAATTTATCTCTGGAAATACGATTGTGTATACCGTAATTAATGTTGTATAAACCGCCCTCGTGTATTATAACCGCACCCCTCTTTTTCGCCCTTTAAAAAAAAAAAAAAAAAATTTGCCGAGATTTTTTGTTTGTTTGTGTAAAATCATTACCGGTAAAGTAAATTAAAAAACAGTAGGGGACCTAGGATAGAACCTTGTGGTACACCATGTAATAGAAGAAAAATTGGAGGAATTATTATTATAAACTACATATTGAGATCTATCAGAAAGATTACTTTCAAACCAAGATGACAGACAAATTTGAGTGTTGTTCTAGTTTCCGAGTGGTGAGTCAACACACCGATTACCGAGCTGGGAGACATTGCCAGGCATAGCGCCAGGTGGAGGGGAATAAATCAAAACTTAAAAAAAAAAAATTCGGCGGCAAAAAGGTGCGGTTTATACACCGTTGATTACGGGGTATTGATTATTTGAGCTCATGTATTTGATTGCAGTTTCTTTTCAAAATCCCGTCTCTATATTCAAGAAGTGAAATAATACATTAGGCCTAATTGTCATGATCCTTATTGGGGAGGAAAGTTTGACCAACATAGCAACAATTTTTATTGTATTAAATCATGATTTGTGTATTTGTTTTGATTGCAGTGCCTCTAATGTCCAGGATGTGTCCCAGTGATACTTACCGTGTATGGAAGAGTGGTCCTAACGTCAGGATCGATACAACTCTCATTGGTTTTGATAACATGAACTGGGTCAGAGGGAGCAGGAGTTACGTCTTTAAGAATGAAGGTGAGTACAGTCCAACAGGTCTGTCTAAAGGCTTGTTCAGATATGACGCGGCAAAATCACAGCATTTATATTTTAATGACATAAAGTTGTTACCGTATATGCTTTACATTTCTGTATCCTATAACAGAGAGCTCGGTGAATAGGTGCACGTCTTTTGTTGCGCGCAGTTGCAATTCATTTTATATGTTCAAAAAATTGGCTTGTTTACCATTCAAATGTGATTTTTTTTTTCTTCTCCACATTTTACTTGTATTTGTATAACTTAATCATTTATAAATTTATATCAAAGTTCATTTGAAAGAGGATAATGGGCGTCTTTTTGCAGTTAGCACACATCATGAGTCCATTGAGTGCTTGTTATACCCTCACTGTGTATTATATACCGGTATTGAATATTATTATTACAATGACATTTATTCACACTGTTTCCGTATAGGCTTGTAATCTGTACAGCTTTTACTTTTGTTTCTCATAATATTTGTTCAGAAATGTTAAATGATTTTATATCTTGTTGAGAGGTTTCCTTTAAATAAACAAAAATTCAACAAAACAAATTGAGTAATGTAATGAAAAAGAAAATACCTCAGAAAGATAGAGTACCTCTCCATACAGGAAACTGCTGTCTTCAGGAGTGATTATAATTAATTTGGGTTTTGACTCAAGTATCCCCTTTAAGATGTTCTTCATGATTATATTTTAAAGTGGATTTGTCCTTCAGAAGAGACAGTTTCAGTATCCCACAGATTTATCTTTTCATTTCTTTGTTTTTTTGTAGTGTGAAATCTGCTAACATGCTCTTGGTAGTTATTATGCCGGAGACAACAAGAGATAATATGATAATTTCTTTTTTTATCATGGATTCATGGATGTATAAAGTTGCACTTTGCATTCATGTCTGATAATTTCTTTTGTATTCATCTTCTCAATCATGAAACAGATAGAACCCTATACAGTGCGTCCCAGAAAAATGAAACCGAGAACTATCGATGTTTTATCATAACTTAATCACAATTATAATTAATAAATGGCACATATTTGGAAAGCTTAGACCCTCTTCTTTCATTTGATACAACTCATATGATGCATATTTTATGCATGAGTGATTAAAAGCAAGAGAGGAAACCAAAAAGTAATTTGGCGGGCGGTATCTGAATTTCAAGGAGAAAATCACATTTCTAGAAAGTTTAATTTCTGCTCTTTCATATGACACCTCAATCAGGAAAAATGAGCTAGGAATAACAAAGTTCTGTTTGTTTAAAGTAATGCTTGCATTTCCATAATTTGATCGAACGAGTTCGTTTTCACTGGCTACCTGCCGTAGCAACAAACAGAGTTGACAAAAGACTTAACTCCGTTTCATTGAAGATCAGCCATGCATCAGGTCTTTTGTCTTCTTTTTGCATGGCTGATTGTCAACGAAGCAATAGTCTGCTCTTGTATAGCGCATTTATAACACATTATGATATAAAGTCCCTATGCGCTTGCAAAGAGCTTTGGAAATTATTACCCCAGCTGATACATGTAGTTTGACTTGTTTATCATCATGATTAGTACATGAAATCTTTGTCAAATTAAGTTTTCTTTTTGAAAATAGATCATATGTACCGGTAGTCTTTAAATATAAACAAGTATGAACCTATGGAGAGTGACAAGTGGATCTTGAAGTTGATGGCACTGTTCACGAATCTCTATCTGCATTTTAAGGAACATTTATCCTAACAACAATTACAGTATGTGTTTGACATTCGTATAATTTACACAACTTACACAACTTCTCGCAATGATTGTATTTCCTATTCAATATAAGTATACCTCTGTAATCTCCTTAATGTAGGTTCTGCCCTATACCCCCTGAAATTGCCTGAATAGGGTCAAAAGGGCAGGGTAGGGTGTGCTGTTGGCCTTTGTGCAGAAAGAGATGTTTGGCTTATTGTTTATACTGCTCAGAAAGATGGTATTGGAGTTCAATTTTCAACTTATCTTTGTCAATTTTTTTTCTTCATATGGTCAGGTAGATTATTCTAGGGTGTCAATGTACAAGGTATGAAGGAGTATATTCATAGCAACTCTTGACTGCGCAGTCAGAATAAAGCTATTTGATACGTTTCTCAAATTTCTTTGATCATCCATGTCCATGTACAGATCGTAACCAGTTTGAGTTCATGGAGATAGATCATGATGCAAAAGTAGTTTACTCCGAGACGTTAGAGCTCCAAGCACACCATGACATCTCCAGGATGCAGCCTTCAGAGAATGCCGTAGCCCAAAGACTCACCTCCCCCGTCTCCAACACCTATATAGATACAGAGAAAATAGAATTCACAAGGTAGGCCATCTTCTTATCATTATGACCATGCCAGGGGAGTATTTCACAAGACTTCGATCGACTTTAAGTTGGACTTAACTATGACAGGCCGTCCATGCCACTGTTTGCTCTCACCATTTACTGGCATTGGTCTCTCAAGGGACGTACAAGTCATGTCACAAATCTACAAATTTACATTTTTTGATAATTTATTATTGAAGGAAAATAAATTATCTACAGATCATAATGGTGAGAGCAAACAGTGGCAAGAATGGCCTGCCATAGTTGAGTCCAGCTTAAAGTCGATCTTAGTCTTTGTGAAACTCTCTCCTGGTATATGAGTTACTGGTAATGCCTTTGTAGCTGTCAGCTGGCGAGGTGAAATTCATGTTCTGTTTCTTTCATTTTTATCCAAAAATGTGGAATGAATGAAAAATTATTGAGACAAACATATTCATACATCCCACAGATTTGTTGATTTTTAGAATCGTTCAAGCAAAACTTGAGATTAAATATGATATATACCGGTATGTTAGAATTGATTGTTTTATAGATATTTTTGAAAGTTTAATGCCTAAGTGTACATTCATTTATGAGAAAATAAATGAACTGACACTGAGTTATGACTATATTCAACCAAGTTTATTTTCGTGTTTCAAAAACAAAATAGATGAATAAACATGCTCTAGATCTGAAGATGTCTGTCAATGAATGACATTGATCACGCAAAATCATTACATTTTTCAAAATATTGGATGAAAAACATTGTTTTGTTGTAGTTGGTGGGCAATTTATTTATTCAACCTACCAGTACACTAAATTTGCTCACTTCTGAATGCTCCCATTTCATTCCCTTAAGCTTAATATAGGAACCGCTAGTTCCTTTAGACTGTGGATTATTAACACATTTTAATCAAGTATCATTCTCTATTTATTTTGTCTCAGAACAAAGGCAGGTATTTGGGGCTGGAGGCATGACAAAGTCGAGGCAATCAATGACTACGAATGTAAAGTATTCACTGCAAACAATGTACAACTCGTCACAAAAAACAGAACAGAACATCTCACCAAAGAAGACAAAGATAAAGTCAAAGGTATGACAATCATCTTTTTTTGTTTAAATGTGACTTTATTGACTTGTGGGTTATCTAAGAAGATCAAAGTGTCATTCAATGTAGAAAAACTACATGGTGTGGTGCAGTTAGTATTGATACAAACTTTTATGGGCTGTAATAAAATGATAAAAACAAACATGAAGTGATATATTTATTAAAAATCAGAACATTTTGTTAACACAAGTTCCTTGTCATGTTTTCTAAGTGCACTGTTTATGAGATTGAGCAATTAATTATGTACAGACAACAGGCTTCATAATTAATTGTAATTAAAATGAATAACCTGAAGTGCAGCTAGCCCTATAATCTAAAATTTACAGACCTTTAAGTGTTTGTACTCAAAATATTTAAGGTAATGACTTAAACCCATACATGTACATAAGTGTAAGTAATTGTAGTGATCATTATTTTATCATCCTATTTCTTGTACTGTGTTATATCTTTCAGCGGATGGGCCTGCATTCGCATCCCCTCTCCAGTCATTACTAGGTGTCGTAGAGAAGCAAGAACAAGAAGTAGGAGGTGCAGGGGTATGTGTTTGTCTTGTCATTTATACCATACCATAATAATGATAATGTAATGTAACATGCTGGGCTGGTAAGAAGGCATCCTAAAAAGGACAGAGCCAGCATGAGTTGAAACTTTGTGCGGATCGTGGTTTAATTTGAAATATTATTATATTTTTTACATAAAAGTAGGCAGACTATGACTGGATATTATATTCAAATGAGATTGGAATAAAGTAATTGTATCAAGACATTAAGAGAAAGAGAGGAGAAGACATATGAAACGAAACTGGCAACAATAGTCAATGTTGACTACCGGTACTGTAAATGTGGAAATATTTGCGGTACATTAATTTTCACGGATTTGGCGCTAGAGTCGGTGTCTGCGAATTTTAGGACCTGCAAAAATATAAACATGACTTCGTATGCATGTTCTGAACGGGCTGAATTTGGTGCGACACGAATTTAAGAACCAGCGATTCTGTGTTTAGGTCGCTCGGCGCGAAAAAATTACAGCGTTTACAGTAATTGCCATTATAGCAACAAACAAAGAAAAAGAAGATGTCAATAACCACATATTCATGTATGTTATCTGTATTCTCCCTCGTTCATTGCTTTCTGTTGTGGTTTTGAATTCAGTGGAATTCTAAAATAGACTTGGTAAGGAAGCTACATGTATATTCTTTAGACTGGTAGGCCTCCTTTCTTTGTATCAAGGCAGGCTATACCAATTTGTCTGCTGACAGCGGAAAGATGTGAACAGTCAAATTGTTCAATACAGACAGTGCCCTTCTGTCTTTCAACAGATGATATCTTCTTTGATGAAGGAAGACATTTTTGAAATAAATTTACTGTTTAGAATACAGAAAGAAAAAGAAATAAAATGCAACATATTGCCTTTTCCATGATATGTTTATTTGCTGAAAAAGCCTGAGGGTTCCATGCTGTGAATGATCAAAGCTATTTTGCTTGTTTTATTGTAGTATCTACCCGTAGAGTTATAAAACATATTTCCTGAAACATTAACATGTCTCTCTTACACATTGGTACAGTACCTCACTTCTTCCTTTTTCTATAGCACTGTGGTATATTTTTTCAGTCAATTTTGATATTATAGAGAAGACTCAAAAGTCAATTTGAAGTCATCTTCATATGCCTGGAATAGCCATTATCTTCTGCAATATACAACATTGTCCATTTACAGGTAATGATTACCATTGGATGTTACAAGTCCTCATCTCCTTTACTCTCTGTCATCCTCCACAGCTCGACGTGACCCAGTCCGGCACCCTCACCAACCCCACCGACATCAAGCCCGAGGAGTACTTCAACGAGATGATCCCCCTGGAGGGGCGGGACATCGGCCGTCCCCGGGAGGTCACCACCAAGGTGCAGAAGTTCCGTGCCACTCTCTGGCTGTCTGAGAACCACCCCCTCTCCCTCCAGGAGCAGGTGCTGCCCATCATAGACCTGATGGCTATCAGCAACGCCCACTTTGCCAAGCTCAGGGACTTCATCACCCTGCAGCTGCCTGCTGGATTCCCTGTCAAGATCGGTAAGGGTTTTGGTTTACTATTTGCGTACTCAATTGCTATATGTATTCAGTTCCAGTTCAATGTTGATTCTTTATTTCGTTGAAAAGGAAGGACACTATCTCTTGGTTTTGTTCTAAATGTGGAGAATGCAATAGCCTGTTTTCAGCAAAACAAATGCAATGTATGTTAATTAATTTATGGATGAACTTTTTCTGCCCCATTTCATATTAAAAAAATACAGCTACTATGGTTGCAAAACTTAATTTGTATCATTAAAAAAATGTCTTTCCATTGTTCCAACAGAGATCCCTCTTTTCCATGTAATCAATGCAAGCGTGACCTTCGGTAACCTGTATGCCAAGAGGGAACCCGTAACGGGCGTATCCAATGAGGTCATCGAGATTTTGTCTGAGGAGCCCCCACCAGCAGTGAGTGAGGATTTCTTAGATGATGAAGGAGCTGCTTCAAAGCCGATTGCTCCAGCCACCATCTGTGTCGTGGATCCACATGTCTTTGATATACCCGCAGGTAATGTCAGGGCATAAATTAAAAAACACTTCACAATAAACTGCCTTGAGCGGGACCGCACTACCTGTAGCTACTTGCGCCTTCTATATAGCAAACAATGCCTAAGCGGTACACGTTTGGTCCCCCATGATCCCCTTTTTCTTATGTTAATTCAAAGCTGATTTGATGAGATAACGACCTGCCAGTGACTACGCAGGGAGGTCTAATCCCCTGTGGCCAAACTAGTACAGACAGGCTTTAAAGAACTGCTGCTGCAAGATACATTGGAACCTCAGTATTAAGAGCTCTGATATAATGAGGTATCTGTTATAACAAGGCAATTTTGCTGGTCCCAGCTCTTTATATTTTTTTTGTATTTTTACCCTGATATAACAAGATTCCTGTTATAACAAGGTAATTTCCTTGGTCCCAAGGACCTCGTTATAACGAGTTTCCACTGTAGAACCTATTTTAAATGTAAATGAATGGTAAGGAAGGAAATCTATGCATAAAGGGTAAGTCCGACCCATTTGCAAGGTGAATTGAATAAATGGAGAAAAATTAAATGAACAAAACAGGGAAAGTATCATCAAAATCCTACGAGAAATAAGAAAGGGTATGGAATTCTAAGGTTTGGCATTATTTCATGAACAGTGATATGTATCACAAAGGCTATATGCAAAAGAGCAATCAACTGGCAAATGGGCTGGACTTGCCCTTTAATGGAGACCAGAGTATACTCATTTCACTGATAAAATTATTTGAACCCAACTTTTATTTTTTACAGATAAACATTTGATAACTGATTTGTACCAAAATACTTTGTATAGCTGTTTAAGGAGTTAGGCTCAACTAGCACATGTGCTATTATCTGGCCCCTTTTACCAACCAATAGTTTCTCTTCTTGTATATGTAAAATCATTGTATGAAATGTATTGCTGTTGGTAAATAAATCAAATCAAATCAAATTCAAATTCATTAGCCACTCAGTTGGGTTTGAATCATTTTCCAAATTAAACTGGATATGAGAACAAAAGTGTAAACTATACAATACTTCTAAAATGGTGCATCACTTTAATGATCTTGGCCCCGTCTTATAAAAGAGTTACGATTGATCACAAATCATTTTGCAATTGATATCAATAGCAACTCGGTACTAAATAGATACATGTAGGAGATGCAATTGATATAATTTGTAAATTATTTGTAATCAATTGCAACTCTTTCATAAAATGGTACCCATGTGTCAGATATACTCATATTATTTTGTGTACATGTAAATGTCATGAAACTGGCTAGGTTGTCCCACTTTGAAACATTTTCTGCATATTTCCTAATATTATTGTTGTTCTGTTTGTCTTTTTAGATTATTCCAAGTATAGATCTGGAGAGAGTCAGGTGAGGTATGGTGAAGACGAGCTTCTACAGCTTGCTATACAGCAGAGTCTACTAGAACAACAGACCAACAATCAAGATGAGGTCAGTCTAACTATAGCAATCTGATTTTTAAAATTCATTTTACTAATACATGTACATGTATTTAACTGTAACTACCTGTATTGAAGGGTGCTTGACTCTGGGTTATTTTTAAGACCCCTCAAGTTTACAAGAAGTTGATGGAGCTTTCAAGTGGATTTGGTGCTTATAAATCGCATATGTTATTATTGTTATGATGATGATGTACTCAATTGATTTTATTTTTATCTTTCCTTACAGGTTGGTTTTATTGATGCTCTTGGTGAAACAGAAAACCTTCAATCTATTGAAGACAAACTCTTAGAAAGGTAAATTATATTAGCTTTACAGTGTGCTGGTGTTTGTATAACATGCATCATTTAAAACTAATTTTTGCCCTTGGAGACCTATTTTGAAAATAAAGTCTGGGTCTGCCAACATTGATTTCTTGTATGCAAAAACTTTTTTTGTTAATTTGAGCTTTATTAGACAGATGGAAAGATTTAAAAAAAAAAAACTTCATATCTACTATTTAATGACTGATGCTCTTCTTATCATTCAGTTTTTCACCAATTATTTTATCAGAATATGCTTTTCCTATTTTTGTTGATATTTCTTGTGCCCCAAACAAAATAAGATGACACTATGTAGTATAATTAAAAGAATAGTTGGCACAACTGGGCGTTGTGGCGTGCACCTGTAATCCAGCTAATAATGGAAGTTATAGACTGATTCAGCCGAGGACGCAGGTTCGACACTGAGTCACGTCTTTCGGATGGTGACGTTTAAAGGTCGGTCCCCAGACATAAATAATCATATCTGATTGATACATGTCTGTAAAAACCCAATACACACACATCAATCTTTGATAGAAGGATGCTTCATCTTTTCCTCACACTTTGTTCACATCTTCACCACCACAGGGCCATTCAAGAAAGCCTCCTCCTCTCCCAGACGGACGAGAGCAACAACGCATCAGGGGACCAAACATCATCATCGCCTTCCCACCACGCCTCATCAAATCACACCGGGGCCACTCTACCTCCCCCGGGGGCCAGCCCCACCCCTACCAAGCCCTCCATCACTACCTCGCCGCTACCCGCCCGTCCCGCCCCAGTTGGTTGCGAGTTCTCCAGCAGGACGGATGACGAGTTGAGGCTTGCGCTGGAGCTGTCTGAGAGGGAGCGGCTGGAGGCTGACAAGAGGAGGCAGGAGGAGGACGAGGAGCTGCAGATGATACTCCAGCTTTCAATGACAGAGAAATGACATTAAACAGATATAACTGGTGTGATTTAGCATCTCAGATGGACTAGGCTATTGACGATCAGGGAGGTGTTTCACAAAGATCCTAAGTTGAACTTATCTTTAAGTTGGACTTGAAGATTATGGAAAGACGTTAGCATCTTTGAAAATATTTTGTAAAAGTTATTCTAAAAGGCAGAAATGTTGATTCAAATCATTCTTATTTTCTATTATCAAGGAGATTTCATGTTCTTGATGTGAAATTTATAAAAAATCGAAAAATACTTAAATTTTCGCATTTGAATATATGTTATTTTAAGGCTACAAATGGCTCTCCATAATTTTGAAGTCGAACTTTGAGTTAAGTTTGACTTCAAATCTTTGTGAAACACCTCCATGGTATGATTTCTTATCTCAGATGGACTAAGCTATTGACGATCATGTGGACCCAATCCACCATGACAGATTAGTTCTCTTTTCTGTTTAACCGTTTCTGCTTTTTCTTGTACCAAAGTGCTTCTTTGGATCTTGCTTTCAACTGATTTGATTTATGATGTTGCCTCTGGTTATAACTTATCTTGAGATGTATTCCTTGTGTTGAAACGTTATACTTTGATGGTATTGTTCTGTTCTTGTTGATATATCATACACAGACTTGCTTTAATAGTATCATTAGATAGAGGAAGTGTGAATTCAGAGAAACATTTTGACTAGGATCCTCAATTTCTGTGAAATACCACAAACCACAAACCGCAAACCTAGCATTTAAGATTATAGTCCTAACCTACCCTCTTTTCCTCATTCCTTTCTACTATATGAATTATCCTCTTCCCCCTTGTAGGCAGTTCATAGCTTATTGTATTTAATACTTGGAACGAAGGAAAGGAAGACGTTCATGGAATTTCTAGAGCAGGTTCCTGAAATGTGGAGCTGGATATAGTGAAAACCATTTGTATCAACATGAACAATGAATAGGAAACCATATTTCAAAATTTATAAATCTCATTTGTAATAAAATTTGATGAATTTGGTGTCACAGTAAGAGAGAAAATTGGGAGGAACAACACAAATTTCATATGAATGCTTGTCATTCATGTAAATTTACTTAGATGTTTTCCCAAGATAATATGGTCTGGGGCATATGCAAATTGTGTGGTATGCAAAATAAAATGATACCCAAATGTCATATCTAATAGGTTAAATTGATCTTGCAGGCAGAACTCAAAGAAATTAATGATTCGCCAGTCACTTGTCCCTTGCACAATTGCAATTTAACTTATTGTTATCTTTCATCTGAATATGTTGTGTACCGGATACAAATTAATTATCAAACAAATAGTCATATAGGCATGGTATACTTTCATCATCAAAACAGAGGGGACAGCAATCATAGGGCTACAGTGAGCCAAATGAACAATATTTTCTCTCTTATATTCCCAGAAAGATGAAGACAAAAAAAAACATTGAAGTTAAAGGTAATACAAAGTTTTAGGAAATTTTGAAAATGGGGTGGATAGTGATTCTTTACAATTTTGATATATTTGGATGCCCCTGTAGATGTATTATAAGCACTAGAAAATTTAGCCCCTAAAACACTTCTGCTTTCGAGAAAAATTGAATATAAACATTTACCGAGCTCCCGGTAAATGTTGATAAAATTCGAAAAAGCGCCTACGGCCCTACATTGGTAGCTGCGACCATGAAAATCTCAAAATATGCAGTTGTGATATATAATTTCCAAACAGGAAATGCTAATCGTTCGATTTTAGTCAAGAAACATTGTTTTATATCTTAAGTAATGTCTTGACCATGAGAGGGAGCTATACAACATAAAGAGTTTATTATTTATAATTTCATAACTTTCGACTCGATATCAACCGCGACAACGATCACTGAATATTGTAGGATCGCATATGCTTCCAATATGTTCATTTGCACCAAATTCATGACCCTATACCAAAACTTTGTATTACCTTCAAAGGAGATTGAATGTGCACTTAAATTATTTCCTATTCACTCTGAAATTCACATCAAGCATATTTGAAAGCCCATTCCAATGTCCGTCAGGTATAAATTATGTCGATGTATGTCGATGGGATTTTATGCGATAGTCCAGGTCATGTTTGTGGTATGGATATGTAAGTAGGTTATGTATGGAATGTAAAAGTATTGTGATACCTACCTTAAAACAGGATGAATAGGAGCACTCAAGAGGGGGAAAACATTGACACAATAATTTCTAGTTGTGAAGTAGACCATTCTTATCATTTTATTTAGCATTAATAAGAGAAATGATACGGGTCTGTATAATCTCTGAAGATGAAAAATTTGATCGTAACAGTTTTCCAATTTTTATCCTTACTTAACCCTGGTGTTCCTATTCACCCTGTTGTACAGTACATATTTATATATTGCCTTGTAAATACAGGAAAGCTAATTTTTGACACTATTTAACCAGATGCATAAACATCTTCAAGGAAGAAACTGCAAAAAGAAGAAAGAAACTTATTGGGGAAAAGCAAACTTGGGGCTCATGGTAGAATTGTACTGAATCAGAACTCAAACTCAGTACAATTTGTATCTTTCTGCTGATATATATTGGCATTTTCCTAAGCTGCATCGAGGACTCTCCTCTCATGTTCTATCACTTTATTCCCTTTCTTGGTGATTAATTCATGAAAATTGGACTGCATAATACAATTAAATTATGTGAAGGACCCCCTCCCCTCTCCCTGGTTAAGGTTTACGG
The DNA here is from genome assembly GCA_035222895.1 of Strongylocentrotus droebachiensis. Taxonomy (NCBI): domain Eukaryota; kingdom Metazoa; phylum Echinodermata; class Echinoidea; order Camarodonta; family Strongylocentrotidae; genus Strongylocentrotus; species Strongylocentrotus droebachiensis. Next base: position 19,080 of record JAVYIG010005015.1, read on the forward strand.
AGCAAAGAAAACAAAAACTATGATCTACTTAATTATTTTAATTCATAATTTTCTTGGAAACTTATGTATTAGAATAGACACCAGTTTGCAAATCCCATTTATGACCAGCTCTTGAATTTCTTGTAGCCCAACTTAATTATTCTTATTGAAATGAGACAATTAATGAATTTCAAATTCAGTTTGGTTTGTTTTACTAAGCTAATGCCCTTAGTATTCTTTTATTAGTGTTCCTGCAATGAAGAATCAAGTTTTTCTACCCAAAACAGTTCATTAGTATTTGATTAGCAATTTACAGATTGAAGGGGTTTCTTTGAGATCTTGTTTTTAGCTATAGTCAACTTTTTTCTCTTTATATTTTTCACCAAGGAATGATGGGTTCAGTTCCAATGATGCTAGTATAACGTGGGGTGGAAGGTGCAGTGTTTACGGTAGATATATAACTGATTTGAATGTAAACATATTTCCCATATTTCTTTAAACAATGGTAAGTTTCTTAGTCAGTAAATTTCTGTGATGTGTTTAAATTGATATAGTAATAAGTGACACATGAATTTATTTTCTTTAATCACAACCACACATTGAGATTGAAAATCTATGCTTTTCACATAGTGAATTAGGAAGTTAGGACAACATAAGTTATTAAAGGTGTTGGGGGGGGGGGCAAGGGGGTAGGTTGTTGTTCAGTTTAACCGTTACCATGGTACTAGTCTTGTGCAAAGCTACAAGCATGGATCCTACCAATGTTTTTCAAAATTAAAAACAGTAAAAACTGACACAGAATCTAGCATGTTTCTATACAACCTGCTTTCCTACATGTATGTCTCCCCACAAGCTGATACATGTAGCAAGTACACACAAAAACATTCCTGTAGCTTGTTAATGTATCGTACAAAACTTGTTTATTTCAAATCTATCTTCTTTTCCCTTTATTTTAGAGAGCTAAAGGTTTAATGAGTTTATTATACATCATCTATAATATTTTCATGGTAATTTTGTGTTATAAAGTATTTCATGGCTGACAGAAAAAAAGGTAAATACATCAGTTATTATCTACCGGCACCCAATAATAATTTTACCTGTTCAGTGTAGCTACATGTAGGAAGACAGTTTGCTTAATTAACATCACTGGATTTTAATATGAGTTGTAATAAATGAAGCCGTTTCATAAGTTCTGGCTGAGTTACAAATCCCTTTTATGGAATGAATCCAATCTATTACTGAGAAAGAAAAAAAAAATCATTTTAAAAATATGTAAACTGTACTTCAACACACAAAAAAAATAGTATAAGTATCACTGTGCAACCCCTCTTTAATACAGGTAGTTATTATTATGTACAAATTTGTTAATGTTTGTGCTTACTTTGTAAACCCTCTGTGGCATTTTGCTGATTTTCTATACAAGGAAGCTTGCATCATGATTTGCTGCAAAGTCAGGCAGATCTCCTGCAAACTTTGCCATGTTATGAGGGTCACAGAGAGTAAATGTATCAAAATGCAACAATTTTGCTCAGCAATTATGTAAAAGTTATATTAACATGTACTTCAGAACTAAACCTATGTATGTTAACCTTAATATATAACTGATGATCAAGACACAAAATCTGTATAGATAGGATCTTAATTAACTAACTGTAAACCCCTAGGCTCCATTTTTTATGTGCTGTAAAAAAAAAAAACAATCATAACTTATTCCCATGAACCCACAGCTATTGTGTCTGATGTTTGTAAGATATTTGGTATTTATGTGGACCATATTTTCTGTTTTGTGTAATGTTTGTCCAACTTTTCATGAAAAGGTGCAATATTCTTTGCTTTTAGTAGATGCATAACATTTATGCAACATTTTGCAGTATCTATATATATTTTGTATTTTTGCTTCTGATATGTTTAATTATACTTTCTGTATGAGTTTATTTGATCCTGCAATTTGTGAGTAATGCCTTCATTTGTGACTGGAATATTGTCTTGTTTAGATCTTCAAGCAAGGGAAATGGAGAGAGCAAGAGGAAGAGGGGAAATATATGAGAGAGAGAGAGAAGAGAAGAGAAGAGAAGAGAAGAGAGGAGAGGGGGGGGGGGGGGAGAAGAGGGGGGGGGGGGGGGGGGGGGAGACACACACACAGAGAGAGAGAGGGAGACAGACAGACATGGAGGGAGGACAGGAGGGATAGAGAGAGGGAGGGGTAAAGTGAGAGAGAGAGACAGGGACAGACAAACAAATGGAAAGAAAGAGAGAGAGAGAGAATAGGACAATGATCTGGCATTTGATTGATCACTTCACACTTGTCATGCGTGTGCAGAACTATGAAAATGGGAGGAAGGATGGAAGGAACAAAAAAAAAAAAAAGATGGATAGAATCTGTTGCTTGCAATTGTAAATGGCCTTGTGATGTGATTGATAATGCAATTACTGGTTCTGCCCAAAAAAGCCTCAGAGCCCCTGGTCTTGTCACCAATCTATCAAATGCATATAGGCTATGAATATCAGGTGCACATCTCATTAGCGAGCATGCCCATTTTGTTGACCAATAACGCTTAGACAATTATATGTAAGCTTGTACCATTTTGCAGTGGTGTAGCTATGGGTGGGGGTGTGGGGGGGGGGGGGGGGGGGGGAGGTGTATACCCCCCCCCCAAAAAAAGGAGATAATTGGAAGGGAGAGGGGGAAAAGGAATGAACTTAAGGTGAAAGGACACCCCCCCCCCCCCCCCCAGTTGATGTCCTAGTAAATTTATGAAAAATCTGTACTAAACTTTCGGACACGGACAACAACAAAATAAATTCATTTAGAGAAATTTCCTATTTTTTTTCTAAAATTATCAAACAAATAATTTAGCCACTTTCATGACGCGCGCTGTCACAGTGTCAGATAGCTGTACTGTACCTTTAAACAAGCCTCTTGCACCTAAAATCAAAATTACAATGAGCACATGAATCTATGTAACGTACATGCAATATTTAATGCACAAGTTGATGCTAATGCTAATAAAGATAATGCAATAACAGCAACATTGAATGTAATTCATGATATTCACAACATAAAGTAAATACCGGTATGCCAATTACCCCAAAAAGAAAATCTATTAAAAAACCAAAACGATAAACAGAAATGGCACCTTGTTTTCTTTGATAAGATACATGTATATTTTAAACATAACTATTTATAAACTGATGTAAACAATTCAGTATAAATGTAATACAACAGAAAAGTATTTGATACCAGTACTATATCTTCATCAAACTGTAGTATTCTGCTTGTTGCAAGTTGGGGGTTTCCAGCCTTATTTAAAAAATATATTAGGAATATGAAAAATAAGATTATACCGACAAAATACTTGATAAAACACAACAAATCGATATAATGTGCATAATAATTGCTATTGCAATATGTGAAACCCGTATATAGAGACTACTCAAGGTAGACAAGAAAAGTGGTCTTCAAACGCAGGTGGTCTTTAAGTACTGGGTCTTGTAGTACATGTTTCAATGAAAAACTATTTTCTATCGAAACAACAAAAATGTTGTCTCTATATACACAGGTGACCTATACACGTACTCACTAAAGCAGGTTTGATTGTTCATGCATCTTGTTTTATTTGTTTTTAGCTTACATAAAGTTTGTGCATACTGGCACACACTCTTCCTCTTTACCAATTTTAGGAGCAAATTAAATATGACAATACACCTAGCCATTCACAAAGAAATAACTTAATAATAAAAGAGTGTCTTACACAAACATTGAATGAAAGGGCAGTTTTGTTTTGCTAGCAGCCAATCAAACATAACTGACAAGAGCATCAATAGTGCAAGTGACTGTGTGCAAAGATACACATGCACATCTGTATGTATCTATTGTGTGAGTACTGTAGATAAAAAGGGTGGATATTTCTCGCATAATTTGTTCACTTAATGTCAAACCTAAATCTTTATCAAAACAGTGCATAATAACATTATTTCACAAGCTGGACCCTTAATATAGAGTAGAAGACATCAATGATGACACCTGGAAAATAGCGTTAGGAAATGTACATTAAACTGTAGTTCCTGATGATTTTCATGAATTAAAAAGTTGAAAATCAAAACTCATCATGCCTCTTATCAGAGTTTCTTTTCAGTCCCTTTATGTCTGCTTGCTTAACTTACTTCAGTATGTCATTCACAAGTACTGTCTTTTGACAGATATAATCTTTGAAATATGAATACCACCTGCTTTTTAATAGTACCTTCACGTTTCTAGTCAATAATGCAGTACATACAAAATCGGAATGTGGAATTTAAATTCACTACAGCACTCATATCAATTTCAGTTTACAAGTAGTTTCTTCTGTGAAGTTTCATTCATATTCCACAAACACATATCATACCTTAAGGGTTGATTAAGTAAAATTACATGAGACCGATACAAATCTTGGAAACATGTGGACAAATTGTGTTTTCTGATGGTCTCATTTTTCCATATCTCACCAACATATCTTTTTTTTAATAAGCTTTGCAAGCTACATGTATGAATGAAAATATAGGATCAGCCAACTGTACGAGTGAACAAATATATTTCTCCTTAAAAAATTCCCAAAATATACATAGAATCTCATGTGTGAAATATTATGTCAATTTGACATATATATAATAACAAATCAGCATTGACAAGAAAACGTTTATGGGTGATAGATTACCCTTTAAACCAATATTAATTTTTGTTTAAACAGACCTACAGGCATTCCAGTGCAAATTTGTAAGGAGATGTTGTGCTCTATCTTCATTTATTATTTATACAACATTCTAAAGTTACCTTCAACTGAAACAACAATCAATTGAAATTTGCCTTACATTAAACTAAAAATCAATTGAAATGTGCATTAAATAAAACAAATATAAATTGCATTAAATGCATTAAACTCTCTGACAGAAAGACAAATTATTTTACCTTTCACAACCCTCAAAATGATTTAAAAGAATTTTAGCAGATATAAAAAATAAATAAACTGGAACAAATCTTTTCACAATCAAGTTAAGCCCTACAGTGTAGATGGATAAAACTTACCATTAATGTTAACTTTGCCATCAATATTAACTACCATCGCAACATCACTCGAGTGACTCGACAGCTAATCAAGTTTCAATTAGTGGCAAAATTAACATCAATGTTAATTTATATGCAACAGGGTACTGGAAACCTTAAAAATGAGTCTTGGATATCCTGGAAAAGTAATTACCATACTCCCCTGTATGGAAAATCCCAAAGAGTCCAAAATAAAAAGACATACATGCAATATATCCATCTCCTAACTTGAATTAACTTTGCACCAATGGATTTCTTGGATCGTGGCCTTCCTTTCTGATCTTCAGGGAGAAGTCTACGACTGGGTACCCCTGTGTGAGTCTGCTCGTTGAAATCACATCAATATCCGGTATACAGAACGAAGGAAGGGTTTCCTCCGTTATTCCACCACTCGCTTCCAGCAAGAGATGGGGATATTCTGTCTTAAGTTGCTTGGCCGCAGATGCTGCTGCCTGTTGAAAAGGGAATTAGTTTTGCAGGTTAGTAAAATGTCTACCGGTTTCTAAAACAGATACAATTTGAAAATAAATTTTCCATTTTTTTGTTGTCAAATATGAATTTCAGTATTTTAGTATGACTCATGATTTGCTACATGTTGTCTCTTAAATGAGGCATCATTTTACACATTTCATTTTATGTTTAGAGAAATCCCTCAAGGTACAAGTAGATTTATAGTTCTATATCAGACCTTAATCTCCCCCCTTTCTCTCTCTCTCTGTATCTCTATCACTCTATCCCCCTCTCTCTCTTTCACTCCTCCCTCTCTCCATCCATTCGTCCCTCTATCCATCTCTTTCTCCCTCCCTCCCTCCCCTTCTCTCTATTTCCCTCCCTCCCTTCCTTTCTCCCCCTCCCTCCCTTTCTCCCCCTCCCCACCTCTCTCCTGTTATCCTGTACTATCCTTGCATTCTCCCACTCTCCTGTCATCCTTCTCTTTCTCTCGATCCGACTCATCCCTCATCCCCTCATGGGATGTTCTTTACCTCTGGTGTGAAGTTATCCAGCATGACGATCTCTCTCTCTTTCTCTATCCCCCTCCCTCCCTCCCTCTCTTTCTCTCCCTTTGTCCTTACTATCCTTGCATTCTCCCACTCTCCTGTTATCCTTCTCTTTCTCTCAATCCGACTCATACATCATCCCCTCATGGGATGTTCTTTACCTCTGGTGTGAAGTTATCCAGCATGACGATCTCTCTCTCTTTCTCTATCCCCCTCCCTCCCTCCCTTTCTCCCCCTCTTTCTCTCCCTTTGTCCTTACTATCCTTGCATTCTCCCACTCTCCTGTCATCCTTCTCTTTCTCTCAATCCGACTCATACATCATCCCCTCATGGGATGTTCTTTACCTCTGGTGTGAAGTTATCCAGCATGATGATCTCTCTCTCTCTCTCTATCCCCCTCCCTCCCTCCCTTTCTCCCCCTCTTTCTCTCTTTCCCTCTCTCTTTATCATCCTTCTCTTTCTCTCATCCATCATCCCCTCATCTTCTTTACCTCTGGTGTGAAGTTATCCAGCATGACGATCTCAGCTCCTGCTGTGTCCCCCTCCTCCCTTTCCCCCTCTCTCTCTCTTTCCCTCTCTCTTTATCATCCTTCTCTTTCTCTCATCCATCATCCCCTCATCTTCTTTACCTCGGGTGTGAAGTTATCTAGCATGACGATCTCAGCTCCTGCTGTGCCCCCCTCCTCCCTTTTCCACTCTCTCTCTCTTTCCCTCTCTCTTTGTCATCCTTCTCTTTCTCTCATCCATCATCCCCCCATGGAATGTTCTTTTAATACCTCTGGTGTGAAGTTATCCAGCATGACGATCTCAGCTCCTGCTGTGGCTGCCTCTCTGGCCTCCTCCAGACTCCGACATTCCACCTCAATCTTGATGGAGAATCCTCCAGCTTTCCTTGCATTTTTAACCGCCTGTCAGATGAGAATAATTTTATCATAATTAATGTGACCTTTTAAAGGGAGGCTTTACTACTGCAGCTAGAAGGGATTAGACCACCCAGAGAGCCATCGAGGTCACCGTGACAGGTGGCTATCTCATTAACTCAGCTCTCATTTAACATAAGAAAAAGAGGATCATGGGGGACCAACAGGCACCGATTGGGGAAGTTTTCTATATAGAGGGAGCAAGTAGCTACAAGTAGGACAGTGTGCCTTTAATAACACTATAAATGTGCAGAGTGCAGACATCAATAATAATAATAATACACAACATTTATTAGGCGCTTAATACTGTTGTTTCTAGGCGCACCACAAAATTTAATTACCAACCAAAACTTATAATGAACACACAAATTATAAATCTGTTCTATTTTTTCAATAAATCATGCATCATTTCACAATACTATTCAAATTTCAAAACTTTCAGTTGTGAATGCAGGTACTGTGCTCATTACTTCATTTTATATTTGTAATGACAAAAATTCAAAAATAAAAGAAGAAAAGATCAATATTTCAAGTGAGGGCAAAATAATGTTTTCAAAAAGAAAATGTGAATTTTATTCATACTGCAGAAGAAAAAAAAACCTTAATCATCAAAACAATAGGAAAGATTTTAAGGAACTCAAAATCAAATGCCATTTTAACATCTGCATGTATTCCTTCCCATCATCTTTTAGACTGATTTGTCCAAATATACAGGAAAAAATTAGTACCTTCAATGGAAAAGTTGTTTTTGCAATTTCTATTTTCAAGGAGTGGTCATTGTACAAATGCAGTTATTGAGCACTGCACTTGATAAGAGCAAAATAATCATAACAAATTATTGTCATAATTAGGTGCGGTCTCTACAACATGAATGAAATTACAACAATACAAATATAAAATTGTAAACATGATTTGACAAATGAAAAAAGGAAATGGGATCTGCACAATTGTCAATTGATTTAAATGACATCTTAAGATGGTTGAGGAAACCAAATATAATTGTGGGGAAAAAAACACATCTTGAGATAGACCCCTATCACTATGGACAACATATATATATATCTCATTGGTAGATTTAAATTTAATGATTATCAACTACATATCTACATTATCATATAGTAGTAATGGTGCTCTTTTACCTGTGATATACTTCCAGCTGACCATATATGATTATCCTTGAGCATTATCATGGATGACAAGTCGTATCTATGGGTGTCGGCCCCGCCCACCAACAAGGCATACTTCTCGACCATCCGAAATCCAGGAGTTGTCTTGCGAGTTCCAGCAACTCGACCTTTCCAATTCGACTTATCAGCCATATTTCTCAGATTTCTTGCTAATGTTGCTACTCCACTGGCTCTAGCGATACAATTCAAAGCGGTTCTTTCGCCCATGAGAATATTCCTAGCTTTTCCTTTCACGGTAGCCGCTTGAAAGATGGGCTCTAAAAATGCTCCTTCTGTGGTGTGCCAATGCACCTCGCAGTCTACTGCCTTAAACACCGCGTTGAAGAACGGCACCCCAGCCAGAACTCCGGGGGACTTGCACAGGAGTACCGCTGTCTCGTCCTTTTCTCCTACTACAATTCCTCCGTAATCTAAACTGGGAATATCTTCTTGCAGCCATGACTCTACGAGATTTGAAATAGAAGTTGGTGACAGAAGGTGTTCTAGGCACAAATTTGATGATGTTTCTGCCATGGTGAATAAGTGAAACTCCAGGTAATGTCAGTATATTAAAGATAACTTCCCTGCTTTTCATCACAGCTGGACCAAAATCTCTGTAAATGGGACAATCACGAATCATATCCCCGATATATGACGCGCGCGTCCAGTACATGTCACTGCTCTGTGCTGTGGTCTGCTATTGTTTGTTGATACAGTAATCTATGGACTTTGTTGTACGAAGCCTGAAATTAGACATGTTAGAGATAAGAAAAACTATTATGGTTTATTCATAATTCTAAAATTGGTAAAAAAATAGTTATCTGATGAGAAATAGCGGTAGCATCGAGCCATTGTTTTGTGCTTCAAAAGTTAGAGTTTTAGAACCGCCCGGATGATGATGATGAGCTTTTCACGCATAACCCGGAAGTATTACCGTACACTTTTGTTGTTCATCATGTTGCAATGAATGAAAACAATCGTGCAACAAGATTCTAGAACAAGCCGTCGCGACGATCGTCGTCTTGATCTGAATTTATCTTTTTTTTGTTTCCTACAACTACCAGATTTCACCTATAATTCCTCGTCGTATGGACTTCATTTTCATATCAGCGTATTGAGGGAGTTATCATAGTAGAAATCAGGGGCATCGCGTCATTCTTCAGCAGTTTCGTATCTTGATGATGTCTGTTTCTTTGTGTGTCATCAGAATTTCTGTTAACGACAACTCGCCTATTCCAAAATCGTTGTCATATTCAAGAGGTAAAGTTAGCTAGTAGAGAGCTAGTATAGTCTAAATGAAGAAATCAAGATCTAGTAATCTTAAATAAACATAATTTCCAACAATTTTCACTCAAGTTAGAATTCATAAGATATTTTTTTTTAATTTGTAGCATCTGCATGCATCCATTTTTAAAATAATCTTTTTTAAACAACAATCAACATAGGGTCTAGGTCTAGCCTACTCTAGGTAGACCTAGGTCTAAGTCAAAAGTCATAGAAAGTCAAACAATCCTGACACAGTGACTGAAAATTTGTCACATTACACACTCTTAGTCTTATACTTAATAATGCCCATAAAACGTGGATAAATTAGATTTAGAGATTTCTTTAAGTTTAGAGATTTATTTTAAGAATGAAATATAAAGATCTTGGCTTGCCTTTCTTGGAAGTTGGACCATTTAAATATTTTTATTCAGAAAGCAAGGAAAACAAATAAAAGAAGAGAATGAACATCTTCTAAGTTCTAGATCTATTACTGATCTATCGGCTTTCTCTTCATGTAGATTGTTCGACAGGTAGATTCTAGAGCCTAGATAGATGGCTAGAGGCGTTTAATATATCTCAAATTCATCATTCTCGTACCATGCATCAATACCATTTATTTAATGTTAGAACTTAGACCTTGTCATGTATGTATTGCAATGCATTGTTTGTAGGAGTGTTGGCATGTTTATATAGATCTAATCTGTTTATATTGATTTATTAATTGCAGGAGCAGACTTGATGGCAGAGAGTCCCCCGCTGCTCTCCTCTTCCCCTCCTCCTGCCCTGATGGCCAAACGTCACGATGCCCTGAGTGACAAGCCTTCAGTGACATGGGAGAAAGTAGACGAAGATGGACGAAGCCACCCCATCCTCCCCAAGGCAGAGAGCACCGAGGCTGTAGTGGAGAAATGCATCGGGAAGAGGGATGAGACTGAGATTCAAATTGAAACTTACACTGTTGAAGGTATTATTGAGATAGACAACCATCTGGATTGTGGGATTCCTTAATAAAACTGACTTTTGTCAACCTTCCCCATAAACAGATGGTAACCCTTGCCACATGCACAAAGGAGGGATTCTTCTTCTTCTTCTTTGGGTTAAGTCTACCTCCTTCACAGTTGAAGATTCTTGCAGACTGATGAGTGTGTGTGTGCTTACGAGAGCAAGGTGCATGGTGCAATGCTATTTACATGGTGCAAGTTCCCGGACTTAGTTGCTGCCTCCCAGATTAAGTTAACTAGCAAATTTTCACCGAAATCCGGCGTATATAGTTTGCCTTTGGTTTTTCTTTATCCAGTTTGATTCATAATAAAGTGATGAATAACAAATCGAATATCAATGTTAAACATAAAAATGTAAGGACTTTCTTCAGCCAATCTGTCCGTTTCCTCTAATCCCCTGCGCGTGATGAGATTTGCAAACACATGTAACCTTCCCTTATTAACCTGTACGATGTACTTCAGTCTCTGTATAGAGGTGGTCAATGGGGCCAGATGTAGTCTAAGCAGAACCACCATCGATATCATAGACTGAAGCTTTCAGTCTATTATTGGAAAGAATCTGCAGGCTTTCTGGCTTTATAGGGCAACTCACTTGGCATGTTAATTAATTTAAAGTTATTGTGTTCTCTATATACTTGGTACTCTCTTCAGATTATAAAAGAGGCTTGGACTACATGTAGATACAGGTCTGATTTACATGACATGTATTTATACTTACCGGTAACACAAATGAATAGCAGGGATGTATAGAAGTAGAACACAACTGATAGAATATATGGTTCTTCATAAATAAATCTCACTCTGTTTGGAAGGGTGCTAAGGAAACTCTTTTCTTTAACTATTTAACCTCTTTTTGGACTAATTTATCATGGATTTCATATTTTTCAGAGAGATTTGAGGATGAATGCATGGATCAATCGAAGGAAGGACCCAAACAGAGCTATGCCAAGGCCCTCACCGGTGGAAAAGCAAAAGACAAACCGCATTCAAGCAAAGATGAACAAAACGAAGTGCAGGCAAATCAAGCTATTGCTTTCAAGCCTTTGGATGACAATGCTAAGGATCTATGTAGTGACACTGGTAGTGAAATCACATCCCCTGACTTCACTGATGAAGACTCTGTAAGCACAGACAAGGACAAAGGTGAAAGGTCACAGGGTAAGGGACGCAAAGGTGATAAAATGGACAAAAAGCATAATGCGTCAAGTAAGAGTCGCCATGGAGTTGCATCTCCAGTCGAACAGTCGAGTCGTCGTGCATCATCGAGTGTTAGTCCTCCAACTGTGTCGTCCGAGGCCAGTGAGGGCGACAGATCAAGCAAAAGTCCACTGACCTTCAGGAGAAGGATACCGTTCTTTTCTGGAAATCCTGTGGTGGATATTACAAAGGGGATTGTACATCTCTTCAAAGAAAAGTAAGTTTGTTTTGTGGTCAGTGAAATTTAGCCCTTTTATTGGTTTGTGCAGTGGATGTTTCCTATCATAATTTATAACCATTTTTTGTTCACCCCACTTTCATTAGACCAGTTTACTAACATATTCAAATTGTATGCAAAGATTGTTCTTGACAACCTTAAAGCTTGCCAGACATAGCAACAAGTGACATATATATGCAGACTGGATTCCGAGTATTGTAGTCCATTTAATGATAGCAGGTCAATGGAATAACTCGTCACTAGGTCCCCGGGAAAGAAACATCCATAAATTTGAATATGCTAGTAAACCGTTCTATTGACTGATTGGCCCAAATTCACAAAGGAGGTTTGTCGACAAACCTTGGTTTTTGTGCGTCATATGACGCGTTTTACGCGTTTTTTACAAACCTGGTTTTTAAAGAACAAAAGGAGGTTTGGCGAAACAAAAGGAGGTTTGAGCTCAAACCTTGCTTTGTGAATTCGGGCCAATATGTTCAAATTTTCAAACCTTGGCTCAACACCAACAGATGCTTGTTGCACATGGACTCCCAAAATTTAACTCTGGAGTCTGGATCCCCAACTTAGGAAAGAACTTTATCAGGGGACCTATGCACCGACACCCTAAAAGTTATAATCTGAATTGCTGATGAACAGAAAACTAATGTAGAGTCCTGTCATCTGACCTTTTCATGTGTTTCTTTTTTTTCTGACCGGGGTAATAGTATATTTGTAAATCGCTTATAGACCTTTGTATTAAAGCTTATCTGCCGTAGTTTACAGGAGGGATTAGACCGCTCTGCAAGGTCACTGGACAGGTGGTTATCTCATCAACTCAGCTCTCAGTTAACATAAGAAAAAGAGGATCATTGGGGACCAATGGTCACCGATTAGGCATTGTTTGTTATATAGAGGGCGCAAGTAGCTACCAGTAGTGCAGTGGGCCTTTAAGCGCTATATAAAAATTAAATATTATTATTATTATTATTATTTGTCATCAGTCACATGACGTCTCTAGATGAAGGCATCGTTCGCAGTGACATGATCTGTGCCCTGGCAGTCCCGGCGTCCCTCATATGTCATGACCTCCTGCAGTTCTTCTCTCCGTTGGCCGAGGGCATCGAGCACATCCGCATTATCAGAGATTCTAACCCTAACCAGTACATGACTCTCATTAAGTTTAGAAATCAGGTATGTATGGAAACATTAGGGAGCTGTTTCACAAAGCCTTTTTTTTAATGACAAATACACAAATCTGCTGATAGCCAATCAGAAGCAAGGATTTCACTGGCTTATAACAAAAACTGTCATTTGTCAGGGCCTAATTTTACAAAACTTGTCATCAGTGACAAATTACAGTTTTTGTTATACGGTAAGCTAGTGAAATCCTTGCTTCTGATTGATTAACAGCAGATTTGTTACTGGATTTTGTCATTTGTCATTGAAAAAAGGTTTTATAAAATGGGGCCCAGATTTGTTTTTTATTGCAATGTATCTGTGTAATGTCAGTAGAGAATCTGTATGTTGACATTGGCCTTTATTCTTGATATAAGATTAAATAAAGCCTGGGTTTTCAATTTGGTACACCGATGTCAAGTGTCAACTCCACTATTCCTTGCAACTCACTGCAATTCTGTAGTGTAACAAAAAATATTACTCTGTTTGAAAGATGAAAATTTGATATTTGATGTCATAATGGCATGAAATTGGTGTTAATTCACTTAGTTACATTTATTATGGTGTGTTTATCTTTGATAAAGAGATTTGAAGTTGATGCCCAATTTACATGTATTAGTGGACAAACTCAAATACTCAATTGATTTTGTTAGGGTTTAAACTCGCCTACACTGTACTAGTAATTGTTTTTATTTTTAAGAAAACTGGTTTATCAATAAACAATTTCAAGGCTTGAATGGCAAAAATGATTGAGTTTGTACCTTAGTAGGATAAATTTTGCATTGTATGCTAACTATTTTAACCATTTCAAAAAAAGATTTTATGCAGAAAATAGGTTAAAAGATTCTGTGATCAGTGTGAGAGACGACCTGTGTATTTTTTGGTGACAAGATAGAGGATTACGAATATTGCTATTGTCTCCTTCTAATTTGTTTTATGATGGAAACTATCCCTTTTCAGAGCCATGCGGATGAGTTCTACAAGGAGTACAACGGCAAACCGTACAACTCGTTTGATGATTTTGTCTGTTATCTAGTCTTTGTTTCAAGAGTAGAGTGCATGAAATCATGTGAGGTGAGTGAAGTTTGTTCCTAAAAAAACACTTGGTTAATTACAGATTTATGAGTACATTTTGTCAATTTGTGACAGCCACCCAAATTACACACAGACACACAACAAACTCTTATTTTTTTGGTTGAATGGTTCGTTATGTAAATCTCTTAAAACGCTGAGGAAAGAATTCAAAGTTTCATGTAGAAGGATTATCGTTAGAGTGTTCGGAATCAAGTTTAGTTTGTTACTAATACTGTTTGCCAGAGAATATTGTGTTAATTTAAATCAGCTACAGAAGATTTAAAGACATCAGCGGAGTATCCAGAAATGTAAATTAACAGGAATGGGAATCCTTCTCAAGTCTTAGGGGGAGGAGCATGTATTTTGACAGTCTCATTTGTTTGAGAATCTTTGCATGTTGTATCTTCCCTTCTTGTCTTACCCTAGACGCTGAACGATACTGGGCTTTGCATGAATATTGCAGTAATTATTAGGACAAGTCTATTCATATATCCCTTTATAGTTGTACAATTTCTTGCATTATTGATATATTTGCTTGTAGGGTGCTAGTCTTGGTACTCCAGGCATGACTGAGTTACCAACCTTTAACACCTGATTGATAACACATAACAATCTATTCCCCTCCTCTTGTAGGGTGCTAGTCTTGCTACTCCAGGCATGACTGAGTTACCAACCTTTAACACCTGATTGATAACACATAACAATCTATTCCCCTCCTCTTGTAGGGTGCTAGTCTTGCTACTCCAGGCATGACTGAGTTACCAACCTTTAACACCTGATTGATAACACATAACTCTCTATTCCCCTCCTCTTGTAGGGTGCTAGTCTTGCTACTCCAGGCATGACTGAGTTACCAACCTTTAACACCTGATTGATAACACATAACTCTCTATTCCCCTCCTCTTGTAGGGTGCTAGTCTTGCTACTCCAGGCATGACTGAGTTACCAACCTTTAACACCTGATTGATAACACATAACTCTCTATTCCCCTCCTCTTGTAGGGTGCTAGTCTTGCTACTCCAGGCATGACTGAGTTACCAACCTTTAACACCTGATTGATAACACATAACTCTCTATTCCCCTCCTCTTGTAGGGTGCTAGTCTTGCTACTCCAGGCATGACTGAGTTACCAACCTTTAACACCTGATTGATAACACATAACTCTCTATTCCCCTCCTCTTGTAGGGTGCTAGTCTTGCTACTCCAGGCATGACTGAGTTACCAACCTTTAACACCTGATTGATAACACATAACAATCTATTCCCCTCCTCGTGTAGGGTGCTAGTCTTGCTACTCCAGGCATGACTGAGTTACCAACCTTTAACACCTGATTGATAACACATAACAATCTATTCCCCTCCTCTTGTAGGGTGCTAGTCTTGCTACTCCAGGCATGACTGAGTTACCAACCTTTAACACCTGATTGATAACACATAACTCTCTATTCCCCTCCTCTTGTAGGGTGCTAGTCTTGCTACTCCAGGCATGACTGAGTTACCAACCTTTAACACCTGATTGATAACACATAACAATCTATTCCCATCCTCTTGTAGGGTGCTAGTCTTGCTACTCCAGGCATGACTGAGTTACCAACCTTTAACACCTGATTGATAACACATAACAATCTATTCCCCTCCTCGTGTAGGGTGCTAGTCTTGCTACTCCAGGCATGACTGAGTTACCAACCTTTAACACCTGATTGATAACACATAACAATCTATTCCCCTCCTCTTGTAGGGTGCTAGTCTTGCTACTCCAGGCATGACTGAGTTACCAACCTTTAACACCTTATTGATAACACATAACAATCTATTCCCCTCCTCTTATAGGGTTCTAGTCTTGCTACTCCAGGCATGACTGAGTTACCAACCTTTAACACCTTATTGATAACACATAACAATCTATTCCCCTCCTCTTATAGGGTGCTAGTCTTGCTACTCCAGGCATGACTGAGTTACCAACCTGTAACATCTGTTTGGAGAGGATGGAGGACTCTGTGGAAGGCATCCTCACCATCCTCTGTAATCATACATTCCACGGTGGCTGCCTTACCAAGTGGGGAGACACAAGGTAATTTACAAATGATGCACAGGTTTGAGTGCGTCGGTGGGAATTGTGTGCACAAGGTACCTTTAAATGATTATAATTTTTAAAAAACACGAAAAACAATAATTATCCACAAAAAAAATTATCAAAAAAAACATTTAAACAAAAAAAAATTCTATAAAAAAATTAAAACAAAACAAAAAAAAATTATAAAAAAAAAGGATATAGGTGATTTCGATCGCCAATATCGCGTGCATCCAGTAAAGATAATTACATGGTAATTGACCAATCAGATTGCAGGGATTCTTCTACCCATCTTATAATAATCATTGTACAATCAAACCTGTCTGTAGCGACCGCCCAAGGGAAACACAAACAGTGACCTTCGTAGACAGGTTCCTTTAGTACATGTTTCAATGAGAAACCATTTTCAAGGAAAAAAAAAATGTGGTCTTTGTAGACAGGTGGTCACTGAAGCAAGTGTGACTGTACATGTTGTTTAAATTAGGAAAGCTTCCCCTTTGTATAATTGCACTTTCTGTCCTCTCCTCATTTTTGTTTATGGCTTTTAAATTTTACTTTTCTACTGATATACTGGTTTAGTTTATTAATGTATTTCTTGTTGTTGCAGTAATGGTCACACCTGGTCTGTACTATTTGGTACTTGTTCAAATTGCTTTTCCTTTTTATATATTTTAATTTTTCAAACCGAAAATTGCCAAATTCTTAGCTCTTCTGATGATGATAATGGTGATATGAAGATAATGCTGAAAACTTGACATGTGTTTTTATAAAGAAAAGAAAAGTATTATATAATTGATCTCATCATTACTTTGTTCTGTAAGTAATGCAAACTTGCCTCCTTTCTTGTAAGAAATTATTTCATTGTTTACTTCAGTTTTCATTTAGTGCTTTCTTTTCTTTTAATTTTAATTGTGTATTGCAGTTTGAGTTCAAGTAAACTTCTTACTCTCATTCTCTCACAGTTGTCCTGTATGCAGATACAACCAAACCCCAGAGCCATCAGTAGACAATAAATGCTTTCAGTGTGGAGCTCAAGAGGTGAGCATGATATAGGGTATTAGAATCTGCAAGACTTTAAAGCCCGTCTGTACTAGTTTGGCCAGGGGGATTAGACCTCCCTGCAAGGTAGTTATCTCATCAAATCAGCTCTTAATTAACATAAGAAAAGAGGATCATAGGGGACCAACAGGGTATCAGAATCCACAAGACTTAAAGTAAATATGTGATCCTTTGGTTCAAAACAACATTATCTTGCGGGAGTTCTCAATTTGTTAATTAATTTAATTCTTTTAATTGATCAATTATTATTATTTTATTATTTTGAGAGTGTACTTTCTAAAATGAGAGGTTTTATGCTTCCCCAATACCACGTGGGTGTAGCACTGCAGTAGACCCTTGTTTAAGGATGTGCAATCAATAGCATCTAGTCCGACAAATTACAAATTTCCTCTACGATTGTTTGTTGTATTTGTGGCTGATTGGTAGTCTTGAGCCATCTAATTTACGTACAGAATTTCTTTACAAACAAAATGCCCGTTGTGAGTGGGTTGGATAAATTTTGCATCTGTCATCATTAACTACCTAATATTGTCAGCTGAGAGGTACAAGGGCATTAATGTGGATCCGTTTATTGAGAGGCAATGCCCTTCTGGCTCACCCAATGATATTTGCCTTACATTTGTAAATGCTGAATCATTAGTGTTTTTTTAAACATTTTTTTTACAGAGCTTGTGGATCTGTCTAATATGTGGGCACATAGGGTGTGGGAGATACGTAGAAGCACATGCATATCATCACTTTGAAGACACGCAGCATACGTATGCCATGCAGCTGGGTAAACAAAGAGTCTGGGACTATGCCGGAGGTAAGTGACTCGGGGGGAAGGTTTTATTTTTGCCGTCAAATCACATATCCGCGATCTAGCTTAAAATACAAGGAATTCTTGCTATCACCAATATATTAAAAATATATGTATGTTCCATTCAACCCCAATTCAAATGCACTCTGGGATAGGTTACATCAGGGCATTTTGGGCGTATTGACGATAACAAGAATTATCGTGCCCTCTAGGCAGTAAGTGGCAATTGTATTGGAAATTTTAGTTTTTAGGCAGAGGAAAATTGTGGTTTCTCCTACACATTTTAGAAAATGTGAAGAATTTTATTTGTCTTAAAGCCAGCTGAAATTGTAGTGTAGTTTTATATTACCTAATACTTAATTACTTAGCATTCTCATTAAAAAAAAAAAAAAATACAAACAACAAATAATAATAATAATAATAGAAATCTTGATGTGGACGAGACAATAGGAATAACATTTAATGATAAGAATAGCAGTAACATTTTTTTATGTCACACCTTTCAAGTCACAGCTTACCAAGTCAAAGCAATGTACAATGTATTATTACTTAGGCTTATTTGTTATAGATTGTGTTTTCTTTGTGCAGATAACTACGTCCATAGACTGGTACAGAGTAAAGGAGATGGGAAGCCTGTGTCGTGGGAGAGAGGGGACGGACAACCAGAAGGTGATGAAAAGTTTGACGCACTTACTTTAGAGGTAAGAGAAGAGTGGATGCTGTTAGAAAGAGAGTGAAAGACAGAGAGAGAGAGAGAGAGAGAGACAGACAGACAGGCATATAGAGAGAGAGAGAGAGAGAGTGAAAGACAGAGAGAGACAGAGAGAGAGAGTGAGTGAGACGGCAGAGACTGGTGCAGAGTAAAGGAGATGGGAAGCCTGTATCATGGGAGAGAGGGGACGGACAACCAGAAGGTGATGAAAAGTTTGATGCACTTACTCTAGAGGTAAGAGAACAATGGATGCTATTAGTGTTCGAGAGAAATGGGAATGATGATGCATGCACATAAAGTAAGGTGAAGTGTGAGAGAAAAAGAGAGGGAGAGATAGAGATGGGAAGGACAGAAATAAATAAAGAGAGAGAGGGGGGTAGGGGAATGAAGGTGTGTACATGTATGTTTGTGAGAGAGAACGGAGGTGAAGGAGAGGAGAGAGAGAGAGAGAAAGAGAGAGAGAGAGAGAGGGAGAGAGAGATAGAAGAGGAGGAGAGTGGAGAGAGAAAGGAAGAGGAGGGACAAGAAATACACAATACTAAAGAAAATTGCTAGTCATTGATAAAAGTTAAGCTAAAAAGTATAGGTCTGTTCTACAATCAATCACCATTGTTTTATTTCATATATTTTTGCAATTGATTTTGAATTGTCTTTCGATTTTTTACAATTGAGTGAATGGTAACTGATCGGTGGATGCGCAAACACATGAGTTGAGTGGACATTTACTTAAAAAAAAAAAAATCATATTCACGTTGCGTGCATCATGAAATTGAAATGAAATTAAGCATTTATTATCCATTCTGATATTCGTTTTTCACTGGTAAAAGTTTACAGATCAGTTTACAAAAAGAAACAATCATGATCATAGACAAAACAAAAGTAAGGCTAAAATACAATCATGACAGCTGCAGTTGGGTAAGTTACACAAAATCAGTTTACATAAATCATGGATTTAAAGGTATATACCAGTTCCGGTCATGCGATTGCATTGTGAAAGAAACGTGGAATCGATCAGAAAAGGTTGATCATCTAGCATATAAGTATTGGTGTGCACTGCAAGGTTCTGGATTCATCAAAATGATAAGAAATTTGGCCCAGTCTTGGTAAAGTTACAAGCACTGTACACAGAAAGATGTGTATGGGACTATGCGATATCTATCCAGTCCGGATAGATATAATAATTTACTAGATGTATCAATAAGTTGGCGGTTTCCCGGCAAAATTTTTATCATCATGTATTAGTAAAAACATATTCTCTCACATGATTGGTAATAAGAGCTTCCATTTCATTTTTTGAGAGGGGGCGTTTCCAAAACTGGTTTATACCGATAAAGCTTTGAAATTAGTGCTGACAATTGTTCTTAAAAGTACTTAAAATATCAATTTGAATGAAATCCTTTGATTGAGAGAATGTTATCATGATACCATTATGTTTCTTGTTTGTCTTCCTGCAGTATACCTACCTGTTGAACAGCCAACTAGAATCCCAAAGACTCTACTATGAAGAGAAGATGACCAGGATAGAAAGTGATGCTATAGCACAGGTAGGGCTAGTGTACCTTTCATATTTTTTTTTTATAACTTTATTCTAAAAAAAAGAATTTATCTGCTTCCTTTGTACATTTCTTTTTTACATTCAGATATTTGAAAATAGTTGTCCTCATCTTTAAGTTATAATAATAATAATAATAATAGCTAGTTCTTATATAGCGCTTTTCAGGACCGAAGGCCCTCTCAAAGCGCTGTACAGATAATATATTATTACCCCGGTCATAGGATTCAGGCTTACCCGCACACAGTGTATGCACATTCTCCACTCCCTGGGGAGCATTCCAGCCAGGCGTCTTTTTTACACTTGCTAATCTCACCACATTAGCTTTCGCATCCTACCCGGTACCCATTTAACACCTGGGTGGAGAGTGGCAAATGTAGATCAATGTCTTGCCAAAGGACATTAGTGCCGCGGTGGGACTTGAACCGCGAACCTTGTGATCCACAGTCCGGTGACATATCCACTCGTCCAATACATGATACACAAAGAACTCTTTAGGCTGGATATTGTTCATTTCCCAGTTTTGTTGATATTATCATCAATATAAATTATTAGTAGTAGTATGTTATCATGATATCGTTATTTATATATTTTTACCCCCAAAATAAGATTTAGATGACACAGCTTGAATAAGGGAGTCAACTTCCTTTTTTTGTCATCAGTTTTATAAAAACTCCTGATGTGGAGTACCGGTATATCCAAAATCGAGTATGTAGACAGAGAAATAATACATTGAATGTACTATAATCTATCCTTTTGATGGTGTTATATCTGGTGTATGGGAATTGTCATTTTTGTGAACAGGATGCAATTTTCACTACCGTAACTACGGTATTTGGCCATAGAGGGCAGCACAAGCAATGTGTATATTTGGCAAAGGCACTCCTGGTTCCCATACAAATACAATGGGTCGAGAACTGGAAAGTCTGATAGAAATTATAGTTCAGAACTATCAGTAACAGATTATCAAATCATTGAGGGAGTTCATGAAACCTGAACAATAGTTTAGTCAAATTAGGAATTAGTTGACATTGCTGTTTCATTCTCTATGGAAGCCGGAAGACACCTTGTATCTGGGCAGTGTGGGAGGAAGGTCACCATCTACTGTCGAACATCGTATTTGCGGTAGGGTCAATTATTACTTGATGGTTATGAATTGCTCATTTCAGGTATCTGAAATTGAAGTGCGCTCCAAGAAGCTGATGGAGGAGAGAGACAGGGTGGAGAGGGAAGCGCAGAAAGGTCTCAAGGAAAAGCAGCTGCTGGATAAGAAGAGTTTATTCATGTCCGATAAACTAGGCAAGGTCTTAAACCAGCTCTCGGAAGAAATGGAGGTACGTGTTGCCAATTTAAGTGACAATATTTAGAACTAGAATGCAAATCAGGGATGAGATTCCTCTGCCGATTTCGAGATTTCAAGAAGTGAGGGGGGGGGGGGGGGAACAGAAATTTAAAATTAGAGAGTCCCTTTAAGCAAAATGGGGTAAAAATATTTCTCAAATTTAGAATTTAAATGCAAGGAAAGTGTGTCCTTTTACGTAAATATAATCCAAAGTTTTCCGCTGCCCCCGGAACCGCATTTAATCTTCCTCCGTTTTAGGAATTTCTCTGTCTCATCCCTGTAGATTAGTTTAAAACATACTTTGTGTCAGTGCAGCATGGAGTAACTGTAAGAAATGTTCAGCTATTAAACATTGTATTTCAATGGCATCAGTATGTTGCCAATTTTAATGATTTAATGAGGATATATTTTGTTGATGAAATGTTGTCAAACATTATATAAAAGTGCAGAAAGAAAATAAGAAGAATAAATGTATACATGTTGTTATCAGAATAATTGTGATTTACTGGAAAAAGAGTTGAGTTATACTGGTGGTGGTGATTTTCCTTTGTACCATAGCATTCCACAATTTTTGTTGAAGGACAATAGAGAAAATAGAGTAAGTACCTAGATTTGAAAGACAAATCTTGGTTTGGGCAATGAATAATCATTATTCATCGCCCAAAACAAGATTTGTCCATTATTAATGGTACAAATTATTCAAATTTTGTAAATCATAGGTGACAGATAATTTGCAAAATATCTATCTCCATGAAAATGAGAATACCGGTAGGCATTATTTTGTGTGATACACGGTTTGTTAAGTTTATTCATCAAATATTTAGAAACGCCGTGTTCTTGTTTTTCAGATGAACAAATGTTTGCGAGCCAATCAAGCCGATTGGCAAACAAAGGTTACTGCGCTGGAGAAAAGGTTAGATGATGAGAGCAAAACAAAAACAGATGTAAGTACCGCTACCACTTAAATATATTTAATTCTGGCTTTAGATACATGTATATTATTACTACTATTTATACTACTGCTATTGATATTGTTACTACTACTACTACTACCACTACTACTACTACTACTACTACTACTACTACTACTACTACTACTACTACTACTACTACTGTACCACAACTACCACTACTACTTGTACTACTACAACTCCCACTACCACGACTGCTACTACTACTACTTAATGTAGTATTACTACAAGAGGAGGCGCGATGGCTCAGTGGTAGAGCTGTGGTCTCGTAATCGGGAGGTCCCTGTTCTTTGGTAAGGCATTGATCCTCATTACCAAGTCCTTTGGAGAGGACTTAAAGCCGTAGGTCCCCTGGTTGATTACTTACAAGCATGCCCATGCTAACTTAGCAGTCAGGTAACACCAACCAACCAATACTACTACTACTTCTACTACTACTACTACCACTGCTACAGCTACTATTACTACGACTACTACTACTACTAATATCCCCCATTACTACTCCTACTCCTACTTCTGTTATAACTACTACTACTGCTGCTTCTGCTACTACTACTGCTATTACTACTACTACTACTACTACTACTACTACTACTTCCACTTCTACAGCTACTGCTACTTCTTCTATTATCATTATTATTATAATGGCAATGTTGAATGGAACATTTAAATCTTATCCCTCTCTGCTGCAATGACTGGAAGGATCAGTCGAGGGATCTCATGTTCTTCTTGGAGGCCTGGGAGACCCTAAACAAAACTCCACCATTATCATAATCATCTTCACCATCATCCTCATCATCATCAGCATCGTCATTATCACTATTAATTTATCATCATTATTATTATTGATGTTTTTTCTTTATTTACTTTTTTGTTGGCTAAACCATTTCAATCTCATCATCATCAGCATCCTGATTATCACTATCAATTTATCATTGTTATTGATGTTTTATATTTATTTGCTTTTTTGTTGGCTAAACCATTTCAATCTCATCCCTCCTTCCTGCAGGAGATCAAAGAGTTGAAGGAGCAACTGAGGGATCTCATGATATTCTTAGAGGCATAGGAGACCCTAAACAAAACACCACCATCATCATCATCATCGTCATTATCACTATCAATTTATCATTCTCATTATGATTGATGTTTTTCTTTATTTACTTTTTTGTTGGCTAAAAACATTTCAATCTCATTTCCCCTTT
Source organism: Strongylocentrotus droebachiensis (assembly GCA_035222895.1). Classification (NCBI taxonomy): domain Eukaryota; kingdom Metazoa; phylum Echinodermata; class Echinoidea; order Camarodonta; family Strongylocentrotidae; genus Strongylocentrotus; species Strongylocentrotus droebachiensis. The sequence continues at coordinate 42,858 of JAVYIG010005015.1, forward strand.
CCTGCAGGAGATCAAAGAGTTGAAGGAGCAACTGAGGGATCTCATGTTCTTCTTGGAGGCCCAGGAGACCCTAAACAAAACCCCACCATTATCATAATCATCTTCACCATCATCCTCATCATCATCATCAGCATTTTTTCTTTATTTACTTTTTTGTTGGCTAAACCATTTCAATCTCACCCTCTCTCTCCTTCTACTGCAGGAGATCAAAGAGTTGAAGGAGCAGCTGAGGGATCTCATGTTCTTCCTGGAGGCCCAGGAGACCCTCAACAAGGCTCCTGAGAATACCAGACAAGAGATCCAGGAGGGTTCGATCACCATCGGTGCGTCGCCCTCGCCTGACGGATGCCACAGCAGGAGAGGCAGGAAAAAAGGCAAATAGTTTTCAAGAGTTGACGTCAAAGACCAGTATTCATAAAAATTCATTCAACTACAGTCCAGGGCATTGTTTGTGAAACAGTCGCAAATTTACAGGTTGGCGACATCCCATGGAAAATTGAGTTGATTTGGAATACATGTTTCAGAGGGATGGTTTCAGGAAATACTGCCCAGGTTAAGAGTTGTAAGCATTGAAATGGCATCAATCTTGCATGAATCTATTGCGTGCGGCCAACACTGCCCTCTGTATTATGGGCACGCCATGGGACACTTTACCAGCAAAATCGAGCCGAATATATGTTGGAAAAGTCCAATGTAGAGGTTAAATGATAGATTAAAGATATAGACCAGTTTTGGAAACATGGAAAAATGAAATGGAAGGTCTTACTACCAATCATGTGAAAGAATATACTAATTGACATATTTGGTAAATTATCATATATATCCGGCCTGGATAGATATCGCGTTGTTCCACATACAGCTTTCTGTATACAGTGCTTGTAACTTTACCAAGACTGGGCCAAATTTCTTATCATTTTGATGATTCCAGAACCTTGCAGTACACACCAATACTTATATGCTAGATGATCAACCTTTTCTGATCGATTCCACAGCATTTCTTTCACAATGCAATCGCATGACCAGAACTGGTCTATACCTTTAAAGCTTATCTGTCGTAGTTTACAGGAGGGATTAGAGCGCCCTGCAAGGTCACTGGACAGGTGGTTATCTCATCAACTCAGCTCTCAGTTAACATAAGAAAAAGAGGATCATGGGGGACCAATGGTCACCGATTAGGCATTGTTTGTTATATAGAGGGCGCAAGTAACTACAAGTAGTGCAGTGGGCCTTTAACATATTAGCCTCACATCCCAAGTTTTGTGCTATCTTAGTGCTTACTGCTCGATTTACTCCACTGATATTAAGGAGCACCAAGTGTCGGTCTGACCAACTCATTAACATCACCATTCTGTATTAATGAACACTACAGTTATTTCAGTATGAAACGAATTTCCATTGCCATCATCGTAACCTTATGATTAAGTCATTCAGTCATACAGAAAAGGGGCTGATGCTTGGGACTCCATAGATCCATGGACTAAGTTGACCCGTCTTTAACAATGCTGGCCAAAGAAATGATTTATTTTTGCCTAGGATATCTATGAAATACAAATATATAAGTCATTAAGAGTATTTCAGCTGTCTTCATACATATAAAGAGATAAATGCTATGCAATAGTGCTCATGTATCCTACAGAAAAATGAAACGTGATTTTGGGTGCAAACGCAGTAAAACAAAAAAATTAGGCATTTGCTCTCTGAGACATACCGCCTAGTTTATCTCTTCAAAAACATATTTACTCCTCCCCCACCTGAGTACATGTAGAGAATCAGAGTATGCTATGCAATGTACATGCTTCGTACTGAGCAGCAGGGATGTGGTCAAATCGTTAGCAATGGCTCTAATTGTAGCATGCAAGTGATACATTATTTAATTCTTAATACTTACGTCACTATTTATCCACCATAAAATCTGAAATGATTGTTTCATTGTCTAGTAATACACTAAATTGGATAAATACATGTATAAATGTACAATTTATTTGCATACTGCCAGCCAGATCGAGAAGGGCGTTATTGTCAATATTACTGGTTTGAGTTGACACCCTGCTGTCACTGAGGAGGTGATATCGAGGGGTCAGCGACACAAAGGCGTAACTCCATTTCGGCTATTTTGAGAAAAAGTGGTTTATGTGTCACTGAGCACTTGGGCCTTAAGGAGTTAAGTCTATGTTTCACTCGCCATTGACTTCAATAGGGTGTTGGTGGAGTCGAGTCTTTGTGTTTCCTGGAAAGCCCACATTTTTCTGAACATTTTGATATCAAATACTCATTTTGGCAAATTTTGGAGTTATGTCTTTGTGTCACTGAACCCTCGATATTGTGTCAAGTTATTCACAGACAAAATTGGCTAGTATTATGCCATGATTGCCTTTCAGATTAAATATATATTTTTAAACATCTTAGACAAAACATGGAATAGTCTGTATAATTCCTAAACCGACAGATTTGCCCATTAAATGTGTTATATTTGTATGTTATGCACTGTTATGGATAGTTTACAAGTTCAACGTGCCATAATAGAACTGCAATATTGTCTGGTGGCCTTGTACATTACTTTGCTGATTGCATATTAAAATAGAATGAATTATGAAGCTGCCTCTAACAAGTTGATCTGAAATGGATCTTTTGGTAGTACATGTACTATATTTGATTATTGAAGTGGAATGTTCTTTAAACACAAAATTAATCTTGAATTTTCATTTGAGATATATGCCATGCCTATGGTAACCACTGTTCTGTTGTTGGGCACGAATAAGTATACTTAGGTGAGAAATATTAGCAGTTTTGAAATACTTAGCTAAAATTTCATTTGCAGTTTCGAAAGCCTCGCAGTGGACCCATAATGCTGCATTAAACAATCTATGGACGGGCAAATGAACACAATACATAGCAGTAGATGCATATGGTTTTTAGATAGCTGAGGCTTTGAGAACAAGACAATCAGATTGCTCAGTTGATCATCTTGATTCAAACAACTTTACTACACGTTCATGGATCATGTTTTAGGGGAAAATCCAAGGCACAAAATGTACCTTGTGTGATCTACATTTAGAATATATACTTGTTTCTGTTCAGCACAACTTTTTTGAAAACATATAACATAGAGGAAACAATATATCCCTTGTCAGCTTTGCATCATCTTCAAAGACTTCTGGTAAGACTGAACATTGTGACGAAATCAGGCATTTCTAGAGAGTATTTGCGCACAAAAGAAAATGCAGGAGTTGAAAGTTGGAGCTTATTTGAAGTTTTTAAAACAAATGGAAGTAGTAAGAATTGTATCCAGTATTGCAATCATTCATCTAAATGACAAACTTTAATTCTAGAAATAATTATCTCTCAAAATATATTCAAGCCTGATTATAGAGACAGATGGAAATATTATGCATTCAGTCAAGAATCTTGTTAGCATAAAGTGTTTGTTGTGTTTTTCTCTCTCTGTGTCTCTACCCCTTCTCTCTCTCTATTTCCTCCACTCTCTCCTATCCTCTGTTTCCCATTTCTTTCTTTCTTTCTTTCTCTCCTTTCTTTCTCTCTCTCTCCCCTCTCTCTTTCCCCCGTCTCCCCATTCTCTCTCTCTCTGTCTCTCTCTCTCTTGCATCCTCTCTCTCTCTCATTCTACCCGTTCTTCCCACTCTCTCTTTCCTGCTCCTTCTACGACCTCTCCCTGCTCCTTCTACGACCTCTCCCCTCTTGCTTTTTCCTCCCTCACATTCCATCCATTCTCCCCTTAACCTTCATTCTCTCTCTCTCTCTCTCTCTCTCTCTCTCTCCCAAACACTTTTTACACGTTTTAAGAAAGTGGATTGGGAGTTCTATACTATCTTTCACTTACCATACACTTATCAACCTTTTCCATGATCGTCAAATATTCATTATTTTGTTCAAATGATATGTGATAATGCCTAATTGATATTATTATTATCGTGTGCAATTATTATACCTGTTTGCAGGTTTGTATTTATTCTTTGCCATTATGTATGAAGCATAAGGCAGATCCGTGTATATATTGAATAAAAAAGTATACTTGTTTATTGAGCATTAAAAATATAACAGTAATTGTTATAGTGCGGAAGAGGTTGATCATTGTGGTAGTACAATAAGAGTATAATTTAATCTGTTGTCACACGAAGAGAGCAAACGAGGGTTGCGACGTACGTTTCGACTGCTAACTGCTAGTCTTTGCCTGACGAAGACTATTAGTTAGCAGTCGAAACGTCGCAACCCTCGTTTGCTCTCTTTGTGTGACAACCGATTAAATTATACTCTTATAGTAATTGTTATGTTGTTTTGTGTGTTAACTGATGCGCATGCGTGTGTGTGTGATAGATAGATAGAGAGAGAGAGAGAGAGAGAGAAAGTGCGAGAGGGATAGAGAGAGAAAGAAAGAGAAAAGATAAATAGTGTATATATCTCTTATTGAAGATTGGAAGTGTGCATGATCAAGAAAAGTTAATTAGGTCTAATTTACCCATGAAGGGGGGGGGGGGGGGCGTTTCATCAAGTCTGAAAATTGATCTTTGACCACATACATTTTAAGCTAAAAATGATTCGGTCTTTATTTTTTTAAAGATCAAAATCAATTTTAGCTGATATACCATAAGGTAGGCACACCAGTAGCAATACTGCTCATCAATACTGCCCTACAATTCACCCAGCATTGCCAGGTACCTATTATTATTAAGTACACCTAAGTTGCGTGGGAACACTTTTTCTAGATGTAAGCACTAAGCAAGCGTTGAACCCGTGACTTCCTGTATCATCGAGTTCAAGAGCCTTGGGGGAAAGGGCATCCAATTTTGAATAACTTACAGGGTTCTCGACCTGAGGGCGTCCTCGTTTTGCGAGTGGTCCTCTGTGTGAATGTACAGTTCTCAAGAGTGTCCTCGGTTTGGGAACACACACACACAGTCACTCACATACACGCGCGCGCAACCCTCGCTCTAAATTACAATCGAATCAAAATCAAACTATATCAAATTGACAATTATATTACATCTTCATCAATAATATAAAATTGATTACAAAAAGATAATCGTACACATTCGCGTGCGCACCCCCACACGCACACACGTCCTGCATTCTAATATCTCCGTATTGCATTAAATTGGAAGAAGTCACAGAAATTTAAATAAAGTGAATGTCTCCCCTAATGAGCGTATACCCTCCAGGAAGAGACACAGTCTGTTTATCAGAAAACTATCATTCTATTTACACACAGGGCCCTATTTCATAAATCTTGTTATTTTAATTAAGATACAATTATACTTATCATATGCTACTGAAATACTTGCATTTGTTTGGTCATAAGGAGATTGTTGATAGATCTTGTAATTGATACTTCAATCTGTGAAACAGGACCAAGGGCCCTGTTTCATAAAACTTGTTATCAATAACAAATGCTAAATTCCAATAACAAATCCCTCCTCAGCCAATCAAATGCCACGATTTCAGTAGCTTATAAACAGCTATTGTAACTTGTTATTGACAACATGTTTTATTAAATGGGACCCAGGTCTTACATTATCTTATATTGATCAAGCCTTTCCCAAGCATGTTTAATATATCGATTAATTATCATCACAGCACTGAAATATTACAATTATTGGCATAGCCTCACTACTTAGATTGTTTAACCTGGTGATAAAATGTTCATAATTTTTTAAGATATTGAAGATATTGTTATCACGTACGTATATTATGCGTCAGTCAGCTTGAATCAGGGTAATTGACGAAAGTTCAATGAGCACCTTTAAATACAGAATTATGCGTTCAGATACGACACAAATCCCAACATAAGCAGTAATGGTTCTGGGGGGGGGGGGGGATGAGGATGCTCAAGCGTACCAGTCTCTTAAAGATACCATGTCCCTTTGGCAGCCAACATCAAATTCTGTAGAACTTTGCAGGAATTATTAATATGTCATGTGTGTCCTCTCTGTGAAATTTAAACGTTAGCAGTGTCCTAGTATTCAAACTATGCAAGGAAACCCGTTTACTTCCTAGACTTCACTGTCAGACATTATTGAGTGACTGACTGTTTTTTTTTTCTTCTTTGGTAATAACATACATAAAATGAGCTGCAAAGGGTACATGAGCATGTTGTCTACATCAATAACCCACTTCTTGTAATGGCCAAAATTAAAATGATTGAATCTTTGGGCAGCATAAAACGTACGACCATTCGGTACACTGGTCTGAAATTAGACTATTACTTACTGGCTCTATAGTTCTTAAGTCGATTCGACAACTAATAGTCGTTATTTTCCCACTTAAACACATTTTCAAGCACCCCCTTTTTTTAGGGAAGTTCTAAATTAGTATTTACTCTTAAATTTAAATGCCATTGGAATTTAACCTTTTATTTGTTTGGCCTGCAAATGGGACATAGTACATTTAAAGCCCCCTCCGAGGGCCGCGCGCATGAATGCAGGAACTACCAGATCCCCCTAAAACCCACCAAAGCCCTCCATCCACCAAAAAAAATATTCTTTTAGAACAGCTCCTGGTTCATATGATGTATCTGCGTTATCTTTTCAACCTCAAACAATGGGGGTGACAAGGTCGGGATCATAAACACTAGTTGATTATGCCTTATAAAGAAATTAATGATTATTCTCCTGTGTTGCATTTATGTGACTTCTGATAGGGACCCGTCCGAGTCAGCTGTGGGCTCGGAAAGGAGGACAATGTTTTGACAGAAGTAATATTTTTATGAATTGTGAGTAAAGATTATTAATTACTATCAAAGGAGAGCTTGAAAAGTGCACTTCAAGTTGACCATATTATATATATTTATTTATTTATATATTTCACATATTTATACAGGGTATCTCATCCAGATTAAAAACTGGTCTTCCAGAAGGCCCTGTCTCATTATACACATATATACAAATTTCACAAAACAAAATCATACAATAACAGTAAAAAGAAAAAGTCCACAATTAAATAAATAAAGCATAATTAACATCAAAGCACAATGATAAAGAAAGTAAAACTAACAATATGAAATAAGTTACGATAAAAAAACTGATCTCTCATGTTGCCCTGCTTTGTAAAAATACAAATAAATAGACAAAATGCTTCCATAATAAAGTGAGAGAGATAAAATAGAGTATAACATCAAATACGACAACAAACATAGTAACGGTAAGATCATATTAAAAGTAAATAATGATACAATAAAAGAAGTTGAAATGACCTTTGTATTGAAAACAGGAAGTGAGACACCGCTCATATAATATTGTAAAAGAGCAAGAAAGGTCAGATTTTACAATGTTCTACAATATAGAGGATTCATGATAAACTTGACAGAGAACCTAATAAATCTCCCAGATCCAATTCAGTAGATATCTTTTTCTTCTTGAGTTGTAAATATAACGTGGGAATATACTAGGCCAGGAGGAGGGAGGGGGGAAGGGGGCTTGCAGTAATGGGACAGGAGTCATCATTCATATCAGGAATTATATGCCTAAAGAAACATATTTTATTGTATGTCGGGACTGTGTGAGAAGTTTATGAAAGGCACCTTATTGAAACACGAGAAGTTGCCTAGTCGGTTTGAATACATTTGATATTATAGAACACAACTCAGTTTCAATTTCATTTGCTGCTTAGAGAATTCACAATTTCAGTGTTTATTCTAATTCACTATACCACTTGCCTGCTTAAACTGAATTTGAGAGTTATGTAACTAATACAGAATTAATGAATAAACCACAAAAACACAAAAACAAATACTTTTAGGTATTTTATTGGTTAATATTGATATTTGCAAAGAGTTATGAATCTAAAGTTCAATTCTTTTATTACTTCTATGCGAATTTGTCACTCATAATAACTGTTCTGATCATCAGGCTTTATGATTAACTTTTTATATGCTTAGTCGTGTGCAGTTTGATCTATTCCGCTTTCCTGTGCACGGCTCAAACATATTGAGCTTCGATGGCAAATAAATCTAATGTTACAATGGGCATTCTCTAAATACACGGTGACTCGGGTAATGACAGTTTAACAGATGATTGCAAAGAAGGAATTTAGGACATTAATATCTGCGACCAGAGAACCTACTGATCCAGTGATGCCGCGAGACGTTAACAAAATATGGATGATGTGAATCAAGACATCCACGATGCAGTATTGCGGGGTAATCTTAAAGCCGTCGAAAGTTTGATAAAACTTGGTTCAAACATAAATCAAACAAGCCAAAATGGAAACACACCCTTACACATAGCGCTCCAAAATGGCCAGGAAAATGTCATCGAGTATCTCATAAATCATGGAGCTGATGTGGAAAAGGCGACTCCAGATGGACAAACACCCTTACATCTTGCTGTTTATCACTCGGACGTCTTAAAGCAATAACATTTATACTCGGCCGTGGAGCTATGGACATCTTGAAGTGACCAATTATCTCATCAGTCAGGGAGCTGACGTGGATATGGGTAATAATAAATCTAAGACAGCATTAAGCAGTGCTGCTTTCGATGGTCATCTTGATATAACCAAATATCTGATCAGTCAAGGAGCTGAGTCCAATAAGAGGAATACTGAGGGTAGGACTGCATTACACATTGCTGCTCAGAATGGTCATCTTGAAGTGACCAAATATCTCATCAGTCAAGGAGCTGAGGTGGATATGGGTAATAATAAAGGTAGAACGGCATTAAGCACTGCTGCTTTCGATGGTCATCTTGATGTAACCAAATACCTGATCAGTCAAGGAGCTGAGGTTAATAAGGGAGATTATAAGGGTTCGACTCCATTACACAGTTCTGCTAGGAAAGATCATCTTGAAGTGACCAAATATCTCATCAGTCAAGGAGCTGAGGTTAATAGGGGAGATAAGAACGGTCGGACTGCATTACGCAGTGCTGCTTTCAGGGGACATCTTAATGTCACCAAATATCTGATAAGTCAAGGAGCTGCAGTTAATCAGGAAGATGATAAGGGTTGGACTGCACTTAATGTTGCAGCTACCAATGGTCACCTTGATGTCACCAAATATCTGATCAGTCAAGGAGGTGAGGTGAATAAGGGAGATTATGAGGGTTCGACTCCATTACACAGTTCTGCTACGAAAGATCATCTTGAAGTGACCAAATATCTCATCAGTCAAGGAGCTGAGGTTAATAGGGGAGATTATGAGGATTGGACTGCATTACAAATTGCTGCTCAGACGGGTCATCTTGAAGTCACCAAATATCTCATCAGTCAAGGAGCTGACGTTAATCATGGAGATTATTATGGTTTGACTGCACTAAGTGCTGCTGCTACCAATGGTCATCTTGATGTCACCAAATATCTGATCAGTCAAGGAGCTGACGTTAATCTCGGATATTATGAGGGTTGGACTGCATTACACATTGCTGCTCAGATGGGTCATCTTGAAATCGCCAAATATCTCATCAGTCAAGGAGCTGAGGTTAATAGGGGAGATAATGAGGGTAGGACGGCATTACGCCGTGCTGCTTTCAGTGGTCATCTTGATGTCATCAAATATCTCATCAGTCAAGGAGCTGACGTTAATCATGGAGATAAAGAGGGTTGGACTGCACTAAGTGTTGCTGCTCAGAATAGTCATCTTGATGTCACTAAATATCTCACCGGTCAAGGAGCTGAAGCCAATAAGGGGAATAATGAGGGTGCAACTGCATTGCACTTTGCTGCTCAGAATGGTAATCTTGAAGTCGCCAAATATCTCATCAGTCAAGGAGCTGAGGTGAATAAGGGAAATAATGAGGGTAGGACTGCATTACAGAGTTCTGCTTCCAATGGACATCTTGATGTCACCAAATATCTGATCAGCCAAGGAGCTCGGGTCAATAAAGGGAATAATGAGGGTTCGACTGCATTACACATTGCTGCTAAGGGAGATCATCTTGAAGGGACCAAGTATCTCATCAGTCAAGGAGCTGACGTTAATCATGGAGATTATGAGGGTTGGACTGCACTAAGTGCTGCTGCTAAAAATGGTCATCTTGATGTCACCAAATATCTGATCAGTCAAGGAGCTGACGTTAATCATGGAGATTATGAGGATTGGACTGCATTACACATTGCTGCTCAGACGGGTCATCTTGAAGTCGCCAAATATCTCATCAGTCAAGGAGCTGACGTTAATCATGGAGATAATGAGGGTTGGGCTGCACTAAGTGTTGCTGCTCAAAATGGTCATCTTGAAGTCGCCACACATCTAATCAGTCAAGGAGCTGACGTTAATCATGGAGATAATGAGGGTATGACTGCACTACACATTGCTGCTCAGATGGTTCATCTTGATGTCACCAAATATCTCACCAGTCAAGGAGCTGACGTTAATCATGGAGATAATGAGGGTTGGACTGCATTACACAGTGTTGCTCAAAATGGTCATCTTGAAGTCGCCACACATCTAATCAGTCAAGGAGCTGACGTTAATCATGGAGATAATGAGGGTATGACTGCACTAAGTGTTGCTGCTCAGAATGGTCATCTTGAAGTCGCCAAACATCTAATCAGTCAAGGAGCTGACGTTAATCTTGGAGATAATGAGGATATGACTGCATTACACATTGTTGCTCAGAATGCTCATCTTGAAATCGCCAAATATCTAATCAGTCAAGGAGCTGACGTTAATCATGGAGATAATAAGGGTAGGACTGCATTACACATTGCTGCTCAAAATGGCCATCTTGATGTCACCAAATATCTCATCAGTCAAGGAGCTGAGGCCGAGAAGGGGAATAATGAGGGTAGGACTGCATTCCACATTGCTGCTCAGAATGGTCATTTTGAAGTCGCCACACATCTTATCAGTCAAGGAGCTGAGGCCGAGAAGGGGAATAATGAGGGTATGACTGCATTACACATTGCTGCTCAAAATGGCCATCTTGAAATCGCCAAATATCTCATCAGTCAAGGAGCTGACGTTAATCATGGAGATAATGAGTGTTGGACTGCACTAAGTGTTGCTGCTAAAAATGGTCATCTTGATGTCACCAAATATCTCATCAGTCAAGGAGCTGAGGCCGAGAAGGGGAATAATGAGGGTAGGACTGCATTCCACATTGCTGCTCAGAATGGTCATTTTGAAGTCGCCAAACATCTAATCAGTCAAGGAGCTGACGTTAATCATGGAGATAATGAGGGTTGGACTGCACTAAGTGTTGCTACTCAGAATGGTCATCTTGAAGTCGCCAAACATCTAATCAGTCAAGGAGCTGACGTTAATCTTGGAGATAATGAGGATATGACTGCATTACACATTGCTGCTCAGAATGCTCATCTTGAAATCGCCAAATATCTAATCAGTCAAGGAGCTGACGTTAATCATGGAGATAATAAGGGTAGGACTGCATTACACATTGCTGCTCAAAATGGCCATCTTGAAATCGCCAAATGTCTCATCAGTCAAGGAGCTGACGTTAATCATGGAGATAATGAGTGTTGGACTGCACTAAGTGTTGCTGCTCAAAATGGTCATCTTGATGTCACCAAACATCTCAACATTCAAGGAGCTGAGGTGAATAACAGAGATAAAGACGGCAGTACTGCATTACACAGTGCTGCTCAGGAGGGTCATCTTGGTGTCACAAAGTATTTGGTAACACAAGGAATAAGTGTGAACATGGGTGACGGAAACGGCTACACCCCCTTGCACATTGCTGCTTTGAATGGTGACTTCGATATTGTTAAGGTCCTGCTTGAGGAAGGAGCCCTAGTTGATGTAAAGGATGCCAATGGACAGACCCCACTGCATCTATCTTCAAAGAAAGGAAGTGCCAACTCTTCCGACATCTTAGCAATTCATGCAAAGGTGTGTAATAAATCCATCCGCTACACAGTGAGGAGCCAAAATAAATAATAAAAAAGTGTCAAATTACGCTTTAAAAATAGGTAATAATAAAGAGTTTATTTCGAATCCATATGTTTCTGGGCTTATATTTAACCACATTCAGACTACACAAGGCGTAGGCTTATACGATTTAAAAATAATTTTTCGATAATTTTGGGCCATTCAAGCTAGTTGAAAGTCCACGCAATTAGGGAAGGCTATCAGTGCTTTATCATAAGGAATATGCCTATAATTTATAATTCATACATTTTGTTTCCATTTATTTATTACTATTTGTTGTTATATAGATCACTGGGATTCTCGATCAAAGTGATGATGACGGATTGACTGCCATCGTCCTCGCCACTCAAAATGGCCACATACCGGTTGTCGAGTCGCTGGTTTCCCATGGAGCTTCCTTGAACATCCAGTCACACAATGGAAAAACCTGTCTTCATGAAGCCATCATACTTTCTGGTCACAAGGGCAGAAAAGAGCACACAAAAGGGAAATCCAAACAGGTAAAGACGATTAAAAACTCAGTTAGCACGGGCAGTCGATAAGCTTGTCTGCAAGAAGAAAATCGTAATTATGTTAATGTCACTTGTGATTAAGAGCTTGTCCCTGCATAGTGATCGACGCGAACAGTCATGTCAGAACAGTAAAAACTCAATGTTTAAAGATAACTTTTGTTGGTGTCATGGTACCAGTTGTATAGCACACGTGCCATCCAAGGCAAGATGAACGGAAGGTCTATCGAACTTATTAGGCAGATTGTTAGGTTTATGGTGTTTGTAAAAGTGTTTCGATGGGAAATAAACAAGTAATTTAATAGATTGGCTGCGGTGGTTCCCGTACTTGATTGGTCAACTGAGACATCGATGTATGGTGTCTTTACCATCATACTTTAAAATGTCCTGTATATAAACATAAATATACAAATTATCAATGCAAATTTCTTTTTGTTCTTGTTTTTGATAACCTCTCTTGATACACGTGGTATTTTTACTCAGATCTCAGAGAAATTCTATCATCACGAGCTTTCCCCAGAGGAGGCTTTGGTCTTAAACCTTCTGGACCACGACGCGAAGCTGGACATAAGGGATGGTGAAGGCAAACTTCCGGTCCACTATACTACCAATGAAGTTATACGACAGATGATATTTTCAAGGTAGGGAAATCTTTATCAATCTACCAGTTCGGAAATAATTAACTGTACATGTGCAGATTAAGGTTATCGTACCAAACCGTAAATCCCACGAATGCCTGATAGGTCAGTTGCGTGTTCCGCCCAGCATCTAAAATGTATCCGTGGTGAAGCCTGTGCGTATTCTTGACTATTCAGACTTTTGAAGTTAGTTCAAGTTCATTTCCTCGATGCATTGTAATTGGAAGGCCCTTAAAAACTTGGATTCTGGACCTTTTGAGACGACCAGGTATTTTGTTGTTGTATTCTCTACATTCATATCATGACTGAAGATGATTAACAGAAGCTCTTATATTTTCCTCCATGATTATGAATGAAAATCATCAATACTAATAATCACTCTTTGGTCTCTCTTTTTACCCTCCAAATTGTAGATTACCATCGATAGAGATGATCACAAGATATCGAGGTAATGTAGGATAAAGATAGAACTAGTGCATTGTTTCAACTGCTATACTCATACCGTCTTCATTTCGCCGTTAAATGCACTCATTCAATCTATTAAAATGATAACTTGTACTATTTGATACACATTATTGGCCTACTGTACACCACATTCATTGAATATGCGAGAAGTATATCCTCAAAAGATTTTAGGTTTGATTAATTTTGTAAATTTACTGGCTTTATATATGATGTTTCCGAGAAAAACTAAGATAGTCATTGACTTTTTTCTGAATACAGAGAAAGCGTTCATTTTCTATCATTTGTTGATAATCTCTTTATTTCATCTTTAATTTTACAGCCGAAGAAGCCATACCCTCAGTTTCAGTGTCTGATCATGTCGATAATGGCGGAAAGCAGATCGAACTGGAAGACCTTGGTATATCAATGTCGATCCCACTTGGGGCTGTACAAGAGAGTGGCTTATGTGAGATTACATTAACCAGTATACAAGATCCTCCAAGCATTAACAGCCAGGGTGATGAATCGGTGGCCTGCTACGGGATCAGATGTGACCCTCCAGACATGATCTTCCACCAACCCGTTAAGATCGGAATACCACACTCAGCTTTCATCGTCAACCCAGATCAGGTGAAGCCTGATATCGTTTGCCGTGTATGGGATTCAGCTAAGGGTAAGTCAATTGGGTCAGATTCAGAAAATGACCTATTCCTAATGCTGGGATAAGCGGAAAGTGGTGTAGATCCACAACAAGCTTGCCAGACACACACTTTAAATTACATTCTTAGCACACGATACCATATTTTGTCTACTTTTACTTCCCATAAAACACGAATGGAAAACGATATCCTATCCATTATAATTATCCTGAACAGACCATCACGAGGTGGATTTATATAGACAATGAACCCTGAAATCTTAAATTCTAATCGTAGGCTTAACACGCCTTCACAGTAATCTCTGGGTTGGTAGTTCACCATCTAGCCTCTATGTATCATGCTCATCCATAACGTCATGAGGAACGATTCGCATTGCCTCATTATTTGTGGAATCTTTGACACCAGATCTACCGAGAACATCAAGAGAGAGATCATCCCGCTCACCAGACGAACCACCATGCTGCAGAGTATACAGGAGACATCTTGAGCTATACATTGGTCACTGTGCCGAGTGGTGGGTTCTCATTCCTCTTGAAAAGCAGGTGATCCAACAGCAACTTACGTGCACTCCTTACATCCCAGACAAGATAGAGAGAAGGCATGAGTTCGACGTTCACCTGCAGATGCATCTGGACCTTCCTGGGATCGAAATGGTTAGTAATAAGCACCTGATTATCAGAAATCAATTTCCTGAATGTATTACCTACAATTACTCACCGACGTTTCACCGGTTCCTAATAGCTTAACCACATACATCTCCTTGTAAAAGGTGAAATACAAGAACTCCCCATACACTGGGGTTCTAAAAAGAACCATTGCGTCACTAAATTGAACCCTTTAGCATTGTTTAAAGAACGTTTATTGAAACTTGCGGAACCTTTAAAGATTCTTAGGAGGAGCATGCTTATTTCTAGAACCGTAGTTGCTCACTGACAAGAACTCTTTAGAACCATTACACTCTGTGTCCTAAGCATGTTAAGATTTTTTTTTGTTACTAGTTATCAATCTTCTGTTAACATTTGAAACCTTTTATTCACTAAAAATAAAATCACTCATTCTACGTTTTGCACTTTATAAACAAATTACATGTAATTAACACTGTCTTGTGTGTATATCGATGGTACTTTTTTGGAATTAGGATATACAGGAGGAGCAGATGCAGCAGTCGTACCACAAGAGCCATCGCTCCGTTCCATTCAGTGTTGAATCTAAGTCTGGTGACGTCACAGTGACGTGCCATCGTGAGGGCGAACAAGTTGAAAGCAAGGTAATCAAGTTCGAAATCATTAGTTTGATGTATCAATGTTGTCTAAACTAATCTTTAGCAAATATATATATAACGTTCGTGTTTTCATATCGAAATCTGTATTTGATGATCAAGATATTGTTTTTCGATACAATTTTCCAAGGTTTAATGGAAAATTTCAGAGGTAACAAAATGCCATGGTATAAAATGTCAGAAGTAAAAATGTCAGATAAAGACATCTGTAATTCTTACATCTAGCATTCTCAACTTCTGCACCTATCTCTACCTCAGGAAATTTTACCTCTGACAATGTTTACCTCTATCAAGCCTCTGCTATTTTCTCGTTTCGCATTCTTACCTCTGACATTTGTTTCCCTTCTCATATCTTAATAAACATAATTTATACCTCAGATATTTTTACCTCTGACATTTTTTTTACCTCTGACATCCAAAATGTTTTACCTTGGGAATTTTTACCCTGGCATTGGTACATGTGAAACTTTTACCTGCCATCATTACTCATACCAGGGAGGTGAAAGAAAGGAGACGAAACTCTTGTAATTTATTCAAAAGCATTCGTGAGTTCTAAAGCTAGCAATGGAATGTGTAACATTCCACCTGGCTTTGAAGTTCCATGCTCCGAACCGCGCTTCCACTGCGGGAACTTTCGGAAGCCAGGCACCAGTTTTACATTTATTACAAAATATTAAATTACCGGCAAAATTTCAGTGAAAATCGAAACCTTTATATGGGGAATGTATTGGGAATAGTGCATCAAACGAATTTTCAAATTTAGAACTCCGTCCTACCTATAATTTGTGTGCCAGAATTGGTAAAAGAAAAATTGCATCCTGACAAAAACTCAATGTCCGTTATTTAATCCATGATTTACAATCTTCAATAACATTAGGCTTGCTAATGCGTGTTTTCGCGTGTTTTAAAAAATATTTTTGAAGTTAAAAAAGGATGAAATTACACAAGTTTGTGTTCGCTTGTTCTACTCTTTACACATTCAACCATGGAGGAAAAATCATTGGAAGGGACAGCGAACAGCTGCTGTGATACTATTTTCTGATGTAGACATTCTAAATCCTGAAATTTCATGCGCTCTTTTATCTCACCACCTGGTCAACAGTTGCAAATTAGCGCATAACTTTTCGGCGGCTTGGAGCATGGGGTCAAAGGAGAGCGGCTTGATTCCAGTCCTTCTCTATCACGTCCCTGCTCATACATTCCCTTTCCTTGTTTGCCAGTTATCCGACATGAATATGCACTCCGGGGGATGTATCTTGGTAAAGACGATCGCATCTACTTAAAGGGTCACTAAATTACGAATTCATGTTGACTTCTGTTGATCTGTAATACTGTATACATCACATATCTTTTGACTTTTTGATGTAAATTTATGTTATTATTATTTTTTCTATTACTTTTGTTCTACCTGCTAAGCTCCACCACTAAAAAAAACCCTCCAAAAGCAAATTACTTTTGTGACATCATCGTGCCAGTCATGCATCAGTCAGCTAGATTAACAAAATACATTGGTATGTCCCTTCCCATCAACTGACCACCTGTTCACAAAAGGCAGTGGTATGTCCTCATCCACTGAGTCCCTTATGCATTAGCATTGCATTTTTTTAAATATAATAGCCCATTGAAACCCTTCTTTTCATGGTGTTGCTTGGGGATTTCTGACATAGCAACTGCTTAAATGTAATTGAATGTTGTGAGTGGGCATTGTATCAAAACATGCAATGCTATTGTGAACAGGCGGTCAGTTGGTGGGAAGGGACATACCAATGTCTTTTGTTCATCTAGCTGACTGATGAATGACTGGCATGATGGTGTCACAAAAGTCATTTTCTTCTGGAGGGTCTTTTTTAGGGGTGGAACTTAGCAGGTAGAACAAAAGTAATAGAAACAACAATATAAAATATTTGACGTAAATGTACATCAAAAGGTCTAAAGATATGTGATGTATACACTATTACAGATCAACAAAAGTCAACATGAATTTGTAATTTATTGACCTTTAACATAAAAATCAGTTTAAGGTAATTCTAATAGCCCTTTACGTCACCTATTGAAATGTGCAAAAAAATGATGATGGCGCATTCGAACACGATTTCTATTGGATAAACAATAGGGTATTAAAATTGCCCTTGAGCTGATTTATCTAAAATAATTGTGAACGTGTTAGTAATACTATATGCTATAAAACATTAAAGATAAACTCCAGTACTGGTAACAAAAAAGAAATTAATTCTCACAGAATCAAACGAAACTTACACTGAATGTTCAAGATTACAAATAAATGACATGTGCCAAACAATTTTGGAAGAAAATGTATACTGGCTGAGTAATGAGCATAGAAAGACAAGGAAACCAAGGTAGTACCATCCCCGACACCATGTGTGTTGTCCCATATATAGCTTTCTATGTGAGTGTTTGTTACTTTACCAAGACTCGGTCAAATTTATTATGATTTTGATGACTCCAGAACCTTGCAGTGTACACCAATACTTACATGCTCCATGATCAACTGTTTCTGATCCTTTCACACCTTTTCTTTCACAATGCAATCGCATTACCAGTACTAAAGTTTATCTTTAACACATTCTGATTTTGTTTTATATTTACCTCGTAATGACACCGTTTCAAATTTAGTGTTCTTAATTTTTTCTTTATTTCAATTACACAGGTTCTCTCTTTAAAGGATGTTCTTAGCAAGATGAGACACAACATATTGTTGTCCGTGACTCCTCCTGAGGATGATGTAGAATTTACAGGGATTACCATTACGATTACTCAGGCTGGAAAGCTAGGGGTGTCTCGATCCATTGCTTTTATCATCAGACACACAGGTATATCTTCGTTTTGTGCACTTAAGAACAAATCATCAGTTACTTCGTGATTAATAATTCCCGAGTATGATAAAATGAAGAACTCAAAGAATTTGGAGAATCTACCGAGAATTTTAATGAACTATAACTTAGAGATAATTACATTCGAATGTTATATATTTCAGTAAGCAATGAATACCCAAGATTATCTGAATTATAAAGTCAAATAAGACTTCGGAATGGAATGTATTTTCCTGTAATATTACTTCTTGACAGTTCGTCATGAAATGTGAAATGCGGGCATACGTACATTCGCATTTTGGTAATGTTCATTTTTACATGTTTCTTTGTACGTACACTTCTTTCGTAAGTTTAGTGATGACACAAAACGTTCAGCAAATTTTTTGAAAACTAGAGGCCATCAGGAAAGAAAATATACAATAATAATAAAAGTAGACACAAGTTTTTTTTTGTATTTTCTCTTTAATTTACCCTTGTTTAAATTGTAGATGGACCAGAGTACCAACATTCTTCTGAGTCCCCATCATTTGTGCGGTAAGTTTCAGAACAAGTTATATGAAACCTTCTACTTTTTAATAATTATGGAATAGATCAAACCAATAATTCCGTATTTCTATTTTATTGCAGGACTTGGAGAAAGTAGTTATAAATACAAGACTTTTCCCCGACTTTTCCCATCTCATTATATCTACATTGCAAAGGTGATCAGAAATTGATACGGTGACAATTTTTATATTTCGTCAAAGATAGTGATAGGGCCGTTGAGGCAAATATAAGTAACATTTAATATATTGCTTTATGCACCTCTCTTTAGAAAATCTAGCCATCTGGTTGGTTGAAATTGGAGTCGTGATTTTAGCCATGCCTGCCTACCGGAGAATAGTCTTTTTAAAAGATGCCCGCATGCCCCGGTTAACAGGCCGCGTAGTTAAATTGTGATGAGATCCCCATTGGTTTACGTGTTAAAAGTTACTTTATACGAGCGCGGATACCATACAGTGAATTGTGTGTGCGACCCAAATGATCGTAACATTCAGTCATTTTTCCAGCGAAGATTAACAGACAGTGTCTCAGATATTCTGTGATATTTTAACCAATCTTTACTCAAGAAAAGGATAAGGTAAGAATTCTTGGTAGATTTTTGTGTGAATTCGGTATATACAAGATATATCGACTGCTTTAATACTCGAGACCTAGCTGTTTAATACTGAATCTTGGGGACGTTGCATGCTCGCCTTGGGGTCATGGCAGGATGCAACGTCCCCTTGAGCATATAAAACAACTAGGCCTCTCATAGCAGTCGATATAGCTATAATAAGTCATTAGCGTCGGGTTGTTGTTCATATTTTAAAAACCATCGTTTTAAAAGTAGTTTCAACAAGGAAATTTACCAGTACACATTCACCTTGTCTTGCAGGACAGCAGAAGAAGTCTTAAAAAGTGACCTGGAGGATATTGATGTCCTTACAATAGCCCAAACAATGACAGTAGACCATTTCTATGATTTGGGGGTAGCTCTTGGTTTCACCATACAACAACTGGATGCCATAGAACACAGGACGTTCCGTGACAGAGACCAGGCCATCTATGCCATGCTGGTGACATGGAGAGAGAGACAACCCTCCGGCCAAGCAGCAAAGGAAACGTTTCTCTCACTTATGGAATCTTTAGAGTCACCATCAGAAGAAATTTCCACCTCAGGTTAGGCTTTTGAACAAAGTGTCGGTTAGTCTTTCCAGTCAATGAAAAAAAAAGTGATTACCCTATTATACACTGGAAAAAAAATCAAGTAGAAAAAGGATAAATTCACTGTTTTTGATAACCGTACCCACATTGAACCCACATGATATGAAAACAGTATGCCTCAACCTTTCTGGTAACTTAGGGACGAGTACACTCTAATACTCCCAGTTCTTTTTCAAGCAACTTGGATTCATAGAGTTAACTAATCAGAATAACTTCTGATAATAAATATGTTTTCATGTCATATTGGCACCCCTTCAACTTGTATTTCAGTGTTGTCCGTTGCTAGAATTTCCTAGAAGTTAGGGTTGAGGATAGAATTAAGAGAAAGTTCCAGTAAACCTATTTCAAGACGCTATTAAATGGCGCATGGAAGCAAAAAAAAATGTTAGAGCTCTGGATACTTAGTGCGTTGTACCAAGGGCTGAAATGAGGTGAAAAATAAGTATTGGAGTTACATCAGGATATTGCAATAAATAATACATGTTCTTTCTCTTTGATGATTATTATGCGCTATATAAATCACAATTATTATTATTATTATTATTCTCTACAACATAATAAGAGACAAAATATGGTCGGTATACTCAGAATAATACTTATCTAGTATACACACATCAAGTGAGTGATCGTGACATAAGCATTATTTGGCTTGGCCTATTAAAACGAGGCTAACGACTAGTTTGATTTCAATTGTCTTTTAACAATTATTTCTGTATTCTTATTCTATTTTGTTTATATCTTTATGTTCCACATCGGCTTGATATAGATACAGCAGACATTGAGCCTACTGGGTAAGATTCTAATTTATTCACTGCTTATAAACAGGGGTATTGATAGAATAGATAAAGAACTTCAGTTCAGTCCTATTTATTGATATTCAGGTCCAGTTTATTGATATTTATTTCCACCGAGGCGTAGTGTGAGGCATAGGTTTAAATGCAAATCCCTCATACAGGCGAAAATCAATTAACAAGAACATAAATGTATACACAAATGCCTAAATTAATTTCAAAACTGAAGAAAGTGGAAGCTAATAGGAAGATGCAAAAAGCACGTTTGCCGACATACTAGTACCTTTTTTTTAAATGTCGGGGGCAAATTTTGTTGTTGTTGTAATACTTTCTAATTCAAATTTCGGGGGGCAAAATGAAAAAAAAGTTTTAGTGCTCAATACCCCCCCCCCCCCCCCACCTAAGCGAAATATTGGTCTGTGCAATTTTCATATTTCGGGGGAGAAAAATCAGGAGAAAAAAATGCAGTGCTCACTACCATCCCCTCCCCCCCCCCCCCCACTGAGCGAAATATTAGTCGGCGCGATTTTCAAGTTTTGGGCCCCTCCCCCCCCCCCCCTCTTCGAAAATCCTGGATTCGCCACTGGGTCAAATCCACCCCCTCCCCCTAAGCAAGAAGCTAGATCCGCCCCTGAAACACTCATTCAAAATATGTTTAGGTGATTAGATAGGACATTCTAAGTTTAACGAGAAAGCGAGCAAAAAACATCTGTTTATATTCATTTTCTGATGATACAGAGAAATTCCTGACAAGACACTGCTTACGTTCGCCCGTCAGATCAAACCAAAGAAGTTCTATGAGATTGGCGAGAAGCTGGGATTCAACAAGTCAGAATTACAACACATCGAACATCGGACACTATACAAAAGCAAAGACGCTAACATTCAAATGCTCTCAAGTTGGAAAGCATCACAAATTTCAGGGCCTGAAGCAAATCAGACATTGAAGCTGGTTTGGGAGTCTGTGCAGGAAGCATCGAAAGCAGAGAAAAGCAAGGGTATCACAATTCATGCAATTTTATTCTTCTACTGTTCTCAAGTACAACATATCAGTACAACATATCTTTTGGAATAGATATAACTTGATTTAATTGTATTGCCTTATTAATATTCGTCACAATATTCTGTGGAATCGCTTTCATGTATTCCACGGTTATATATTAGGATTATCCATTTAACACTGAGCTTTTCACTGTTGTCTACAACATAAAATATTCAAGAAATGAGGAACTTGGCCAATATTCTCTTGGTCTCTTTGAACAATCATGTAGGCCATACGAGTGTAATAATATAAGCCTGATGTGTGATTAAACCGAAACACGGAAATTAAAGATGATGTTGTGCTAGGAGCAGTACCATTCCATGGTCATGATTGACTAATACTTTTTATTTTGTAGACGAAGAAGAAGAAGAAGAAGAAGAAGAAGAAGAAGAAGAAGAAGAAGATGAAGAAGAAGAAGAAGAAGATGATGACGACGAAGAAGTGGCTGTTCAAGAACTAGACGTGAATTCTACTTCACCGCCCCGGGAAAGGAAAGACCAGTGCCAGTATGTACTACATGAAGATATGGAGATCACCATACATTCCGATTCGGGTATGTCATGTTAGTTCTAAGGATGGCCTTTCACAGTACAATGGCTGTCATTATGTTGTGTCACGATTGTAGTGCATATGATAAATTAATTTCATATATCTATACATAGAGAGAAAGAGAGCCAAACTTTTTGTTTTCAAGACCACCTAAGGAAAATATATTAAAACAAGACCACTATAGCCAGGCGCACTTTCTAAACACACATTACACAAATTTCTCTCTCGAGGGGAGACAATATGCATAGCTACTTTTGACAAGTGGCCTTTACAGACAGATTGGACTGTAAATGTATAAAAACATATTCTCTTTCCTAAATCATAGATGGATATAAAAGTGGTGAAGACATCGACCTACGCGGAGGTTCGCCGAGTAAGAGCGAGCAGTGTAGCGTTGCTCTTCCTGTGAAGAGTTTGTCTTCGGCATGGCAACTGGGGAAAGCCCTTCGTCTGGATGATTACGTCATTGTTGGTTTCGTTGCACCTTCCGATTCTGCAGCAATGAACAGACTAGCACGGCAACTTCTCAACAAGTGGTACAGACGTTTAGGTAGCCAAGAAAAGAAACTACTGATGACAAAGCTTCTTCAAGATTACAACATCCAGGATTTCAATGCAGGTTTGATACAATTTTAAGCCCTACGGTAAAGTCTTTTCCCAATCACGTTAACTTATGGTAGAAATCACGTGGGATGGTATGTTTTTTATTGTCAGTGCGTTAGTTGTAAAAAGAGGTGAACAGGATGATGAAAAGACTTTTTAGTCCAATTTAAGAGAGAGAGAATATGAAACGACAAGGACAATCATAGCAATTGATAAAAATTAGACCAAATTACAATTTTTTCCCCTCCAGGTCTCGATGAAATCTCCAAAATAATTTGCACAACTCCAGATCTACTTGACCTCTCCCAACGCCTTCACCTAACAGCTCCCGAAATCCTGCAGGTAATGTCCACATCTGTGTCCTTTCCACTAACCTTAATACGACACATTGTTATACAGATGCTTGAAGAATGGGTACGACATGGAGGAACAAGACAGAGGCTTCTTGAAATTGCTCAAGCTTTTCATTTCAACGATGTAGCAGACAAAATAGCAACAGGTAATTGTAGTTAACGTAACTTCGTTGAAAGTCTAATTATAAAGAAAATCCAGTGTTAATAAATATCCGGCATTTCCTGTCATAGTTCGGCCACCTTCATAATTATCAAGGAATGATGTAATCTTACTGCAACTGTTTTTTAAACCTTTTAAAAAATAAACTATAGAACTCGAACGCCATTCTGACAACGATAACCTGTGTATAATCCCGACATGTCTTTTATCTGTTAATTGTGTCTTTGTATCACCCGTTTGTAGCAATGGAACACCACCAAGGTTTCAAGGACCCTTTCTCTCATGGCATTATTGATCACGACGGTGGAGAGTTGAAGCTAGATGAACTGGACATCAGAGTATCCATCCCTGCAGGGGCAATCCCTAAAGGGATGAGGTCTGTGGTCACTCTTAATGTGCCTAGTCATTGCCCTTCTAAGATTCCCCTTAATGATGGAGATGTTCTCATTACTCCAGTCATTGAATGTTCTTTCACTCAAGAACTTCTCAAACCTGCGACTGTAGCTCTTCCACACTGCATCCATCCGGAACAGCATCAAGATGACTTACGTGTTAGCCTGTACATCAAGTTAGGACCAGGTAGCTCTATTATTCTTCTTCTCTATTCTTCTTTGTAATGGGTCTCCTTTGTTTTCTAAATATGCAGAAAAAAG
The DNA here is from genome assembly GCA_035222895.1 of Strongylocentrotus droebachiensis. Taxonomy (NCBI): domain Eukaryota; kingdom Metazoa; phylum Echinodermata; class Echinoidea; order Camarodonta; family Strongylocentrotidae; genus Strongylocentrotus; species Strongylocentrotus droebachiensis. The sequence goes on from JAVYIG010005015.1 coordinate 66,954, forward strand.
GGTGTCAATGTTAAGATTCGATACCTTCCAAATGATTTACCCTTCTTTAAAAACAAAGATACGAAGTAAAATTATCTATTTATGTAAATAGTTTTAGTAAATACATCTCCTAAACATTTCGGAAATGATGGTGCATGATATTTGATTACATTTATTCAAATTAATTTTAATTTTTGGCTGGTATGTGTGTGTTGTACTTGTACATGAATATATTCTGTGATACTTTTATACAATTTACGTTTTAGTATTCTTTCTTATTTTCACCCTTCTTGCAAATTCCAAGGTACATTTGGTTACAGGAGCTTACTTCCAAATCCATCAAGAGATTTCCATATCTCAGAGGACATGGTTGTTTTCCCTACGCGTCATCTTCAACTCTGGGCGTTGTCATCAAGCGACGTACACGGAGTACAATTCACCTGTGAAGTATTTCAGCCGCTTTTCATGCTTCCTTCACAGAAATCTAGACTGCGTATTTGCATAGCTCATCCCTGCAACAGACATCCTGCCGTATGTATATTATTTGTTATTTATGGCTTCTTTTATCATGTTCTAGGACACCTAACCCCTGGACATCCTCCCCCCGGATAACCACCCCGGTCAACTACCCCCTAGGACAACTACCCCTAGGGCAACCACCCTCTAGGACGACTACCCCTCGGGACAACTACCCCCCGGACAACTACCCCTAGATAACTACCCCCTAGGACAACTACCCCGGACAACTATCCCCTAGGACAACTACCCCCCGGACAACCAGATGTCCAGGGATGTCCAGGGGCTATGTGTCCGGATACGCACTCCTACCTGTCATGCTAATAGTGCTTAGACATTTTTATTACCCGGGTTATAGACGAGCCGCGCAATGACTCTGCAGTGTAAGATTAATCCCCTCAAAGAGCTCCAATTCCAAAATAATTATCACAAAATTAATATTTAAAAAAACGTCCTAAAGTGGCGCGAAGACAAAATTACAAGAGGAGATAAAATACATGAAATAAAGTAACTTGTATGACTTTGCCATTCGTTTGTTGAATCGCTCAGATATGTAATCCATGTACACAGTTCAGTCAAATTTTCAATCATGTTTTGTTTTCAGGATATATGCAGAAGACAGGGAAGCTTGTTGGAACCATTCTACCAGGTGGCGTCCGTGATCAAGTTCTCTCTGGAATCGAAGGAAGATGATCTTAAGCTTTGGTGTCTTTCTGACTCAGAAAAGGTCCAGGAAACTGTAAGTTTCGCACTAGATCATTATGTATGCATGAAATGTTATGTTATTCCATTTACTCAAGTTTTATCACAAAATTGATCGTGTGCATTTTTATATTCTTTAAACAAAACTTCATATCATCTTTTTTAAAAATAACACATATTGTAAATTGCCGACTTTTTTAAAGAAACCATCAATTATCTTTTTCCACTTTGAGTTTTCGTGGGAGAAGTAGTGCAATATCCACTTTAATATAAAACTTTGTAACAGAGCATTCAAATCAACCATTTTTAATCCTCCATACTCATAACTCATACAAACCACTTTTCTTTTTATTTTGTGTTTTTTTCCATTCCACAAAAATGTATACAGTAAAGAATCAATGAGTTTCATTACATTTTCCGGCATGGAAATCAAGTTGAATTCTACGAACATCGACTAATTATCAATCTTTGACATTGCATTGAAAATGTTTACCAGGTCCCTGTACGTTGTCTCCTGAACGGAGAAGGCAACACCTCAAACTTCGAGCTGCTCTCCTCATGTGCTGAGGGAGGGGCGAAGAGTGTCTGTCTACGTATTGAGCAGGGCACATCGACACTCGCGGAGCAACATTTACCCACTTCAACAGAAGGTAGGTCAACTCTTGGTTATAGAATATATTCAAATAACTTCATTTCGCCATTGTGGCTGAGGGAAGTTCAAATGATATATAAACCAGAAATAACCAGACAAGAGGCAATAAAAAAAAAATTAAACCTACTTTACCATGTCCACCCCTCGAATGGGACGTTTAATCGAAGTCACGTGTTGGTGGTAAATCATAGGAGAAATCATACTTTCAGCAAGTTACGCACACAATATTCAGCCAATCATCGAAGTCAATTGTAGGCTTACGCAGAATATAGTAGCCAACCACTATGTAAACATTTCATTAAATGCAACATTTTTACCGGCACTATGTATATACACCTTTCACCTGCACACATTGGTATCCCCATGTCGCCATACACATGCACTTACACACCTGCAAAAATCTTCAGCAGTGAAGGACTCCTGAAGAAGAAGAAGAAGAAGAAGAAGAAATGAAGTCTACTTCTTTCACAAGTGTGAGTCTTGAAGGGTCGTGTACACATATATGTCTCCCTGTTCCCTGTGTTTAGAATTTCCGTCACAATGTTTACACGCAATTCGTTGTTTCTTTTCATTTGTACAAAATGGAATTAACGAAATATACTCTGGCTTCAATCGCTCTCTGATAAAATATACAAGCCGACACTTTTCCAAATTATTAGGGGCACTTTTCAAAGTAAAAGGGGCAATTTTCCTATGTAAAAAGGGGCACTTTTGAGGTACTTGAAAAAGTGGGGGGACTGTGCCCCCCTTGCCTCCCCCGAGGGCTGCCTCTGCCCCAAAAGTTTAGAATTCGTATGTGAAAGACGCGTGAATGGTATTAAATTAAAAGTGTGATAATTCACTTATAACAACTTAAGAAAAGTACATTTGAAGTTTACACATCCAAATTATTGTTTACCCTTTTTCTTCCAAACAGTCGAGCCAGATTATGGAGTCTCCCACACGTAAGTAAATTAATCGTTTGTCCCAATGCAGTAAAGATGCAACTTTATCCTTTAATTCTATTATCATACCATACTAATTAGGTTAAGTAATACATCTAACAAATAGTATACAGTATGTCTGTCGTTAAATTATAAGCCTGCACAAACCCCTCAAATTTGTATTCTTTTCACGAGTACTAGTCGTGAACATTCCAATTATAATGTACTCTCGAAGGGTTGTACATAAAATAATGGTGTATAAGAGTTAGGTGCACATTGACGCTGGTATAATCAAAGTAGGATAGGACGTCGCCATCTTCTACATTGTATTTCAATGTTTTGTCTATTTTCTTCCTTTGCTTAATTGTCGTATGATTCTCACCCCTACAGACGCGGCCGAATAAAGTTCGCATCAGACAACATGCTAAAAATATTGTCTGGCTTAGTATGTTCAATGAAGGATGCACGTGACCTTGGCTACCAGCTTGGCTTCTCCCATTCAGATGTAGAGAAATACCTTGGCAGAGCAGACTCCTCGGCTATCAGCGTCTCAAGTTCAGGATTAAGGGATATGCTTCGTGACTGGAGACGGCGTGTCCGACCGAGTGAGCAGGTTAAAAAACTTCGTCTTGCTTTGGAGGAAGCTGGATTAAGTTATACAACCGAGGTCCTCTTCCAGGAAAGTTAGTTTGAACGTATAAACGGCATGTCCACGATCAGATGTATAATTCCTAGAAGACTAAATAGAATGAAACATGGATTCTAAGTCTGTATGATTCTCACCCTGAATCTCAAAGTTAATTTGTCTTCCCTAGCCGATGCTACTGGGAGTCATGTATTTCAGCTTCATACGATAGTAATTGTAAAAAATCATATTTAACGATTATAGGACATTCCACCTAGTAAACTTAACAAAACAAAAGCAGAAAAATTAGAGAAGTATATTAGTGAAAATTTGATGGAAATCGAAGAAAAAAAACAAGTTATGAGTATTTGAAAGTTATAATCACTAGACGTATAGGCACTTTAAATTGGCTACAAAAATGCTACTAAATTGGCTACTAAATATTGAAGCCGGATATGTGGGGAGTATTTACACTTTCTGCAAAATAGAGACATTTGATATAATTTCGATTAAATAAAAATCATCATAATTTACAGCTTTTTTGATTCACCCTACCACAGTCCCAGTTTCCTTTTCAATGCAATGACATGACCATTACTCGTGTCTCTTAAAGATTGGTTCAGTTGTCGTATTGGCTGCCATAATATGTTCTTTGTGACAAGTTTGTATGAAAAGTTTCACAGTTCTATCGCCATCATAATTACGTGCGTAGCATAAGAACAACATAAACCCTTTTCCTTCCAATATTATAACTCTTGTCCTTTCCCTACGACTTTTTCCTTTCATCCTTCCCTGAATAATTTCTCTCAGATGCCCAACTAATTTGATTTGTCTCTCTTACCACGTCGTTACTAATTTTTGCTCCTCCCCCACTCTTTGTAAAACTTCATCATTTGTCACTCTATCCATCAAACTTATCTTTGCCATCCTCCTATACAGTGGAATGTCAAAAGTCTCCAACATTTGTATATCTGCTGTCCATGCCTCTAATCCATACAGCAGCACAGCCAAAACATATGCATATGATATTAATATCAGAAGATATTTTCTTTATTGTAAGGTTGTATGAAAACTGTGTAGTTCTATTGCTACAATAATCATACACACGATACAGTAATCGCAGTATATTTGTCTTTATTGTAAAGTTGTATAAATCCAATGTAACTTATGTTGCTGGAATAATCATGTACATGAAACAATATTTACAGAACACGTTTTCTTGATTGCATGAACGCTGTTTAAGTTCTATTTCAGTTAGTAATATCAGAAGAGATTTTCTTTATTGTAAGGTTGTAAAAATACTATTTCAGTTCTGTTGCTGGAATAATCATGTTAATAAGATGCTATTTACAGAACACGTTGTCTTTATTCCATGAATACTGTTTAAGTTCTATTGCTACAATTAATTAATGTAATAACTATGTTGTTCATCATAAGGTGGTTTTGGAAACTGTTAAATTTATTTTGCTAGAATATGCATGTATAAAGGACAATAAATACAGAACCAATTCTCGTCTTATTGGCAGTATAACTAGCGTTTCAGTTGTATTGCTACAATCGTCATGTACATAAGACAATAATTACAGAAGATATGTTTTTAACATTGCAAGGTTTTATGATACTGTTCATTTGTTTTACTGCAATGACCATGTACACTTCGTAATAAATGAAACGAATATATGCGATATTAACATGTAAACGGTTCTAGTTATATGGCTGCATCCATCATGTATATAAGATAGCTTAATATTTTCAGAGTGTATTTTCTTTATTGCAAAGTTATTTGAGAATATTTGCTGTTCTGTTGTTGTTGTATGAATACGGTTTCATTACCTTTGCTACAATGATAATGCACATAATGTAATAAATACAAAGAATATTGTGGTTCATCAGAAGTTGGTTTTGGAAGCTCTTCAGTTTATATTGCTAGAATAATCTTGGAAATAAGACGATAATTTCAGACCAAATTGTCTTTACTATATACGGCTATATGACTAGTGTTTCAATCGTCATACACATCAGACAATAATGACGGAAGATATTATTTTCATAGCAGGGTTTTATGAAGACTGCTCATTTATTTTCAAACAATGATCATGTTCACTAGGTAATATCTGAAATGAATATATGCGATATAAGGCTGAATAAAAACGGTTCTAGTTGTATGGCTACTACAATCATGTATACGAGGTAGCTTAATAATTCCAGAGGATATTTTTTTCTTTGCAAGGTTGTTTGAAACTTTTGCTATTCTGTTGCTACAATAATCATACACTTAGGATAATAATTACAAGAAGATATTTTCTTGGTTGTATGAATATCGTTTCAGTTCTATTGCTGTAATGATAATGCACGTCAATAAATACATGGCTCACCGTAAGGTTGTTTGAAACTGTTCAATTTGTATTGCGAGAATAATTGTGTAAATAAGACAATAATTACAGACCAAAATGTCTTTACTATGAGGATACGCGACTAGTGTTTCATTTAAATTGCTACAATGGTCATGTATATAAGACAATAATTACAAAATACATTTTCTTTATTGTAAGGTTTTATGAAGACTGTTAATATTTTTGACAACGATGATCATGTATATTAGGTAATAATTGAAATGACTGTATGTTTATCAAAATGTTGCATGAAAACGGTTTTAGATGTATGACTACAGCAATCATTTATATAAGCTAGCTTGATAAGCTCAGCGGATATTTTCATTTATTACAAGGTTGTAAAATATTTGTTGCAATTCATTGCTGTTCATTTTATATAGGCGAAGAATATCTTAGGAGAAATGTTACTTTAAGATGGCTGCTCATAAAATGCTATCATATTCAAAATATGACAAAGTAACTTCAGTCTTTGGACTAGGTATTTATGATATTATGTGCTTTCCCACTTTGCTACATGTGTGTGCAGTGTTTTTCAACTGTATGCAGTTTTGAGCAAGATTGCACATCGTTATGATTTGTATGTACGTGTATATCCATTTCCTATAAAAGTTTCTTACAGTTGATATGGTTTTATTCTCCAAAAAGAATCGATACTAGTAAATATTGTATATATTTGTTTATATGTTGTGTTCAACAAACTTTGTTTTATCTATATTCATTTGTATTTGTTTCAAAATGTTGATTACTGCCATGAATGTTTTCAATATTTTTAACATTTCTAGCAAGTCTATTATGTCGATTTTGCCATAGTCCTAATAACAAGATGTAAAGCAGTACTAGACCAATAGTATCATCCTCTAAAAATACTTTAAAAAAAAAAGTGATTTACCAACCTGAAAAATAATCATCCCATTATATATATTCCAACGAACTTCTGTATGAATGTGTTTTATGTTAGCATGAATTAAGCTTTTGCAGTATTTCATTGTTTTGTACATCATGTACAGTTTGTATTTTATTGTTTTATCTTGCATAGTTTGTTGTTGCAAATAAAACTTAACTTCAAACTTCAACTTCAAACATTTTCCAATGACTTCCAGACAGTTTCGTGCTTGCCGAACCAGTGCTTGACTTTATTCTTACGCTGTATCAAGGTTGTTTGTGTTGAATTACGACAATAATCAAGTAAACAAAAAAAAAGCCGATTAGATATATGTATTAAGCCATATAACGGCCGTAAAAGGAGCTTTTCTGGACTGTTTTATCAATGATCATGTACATAACACGATATAAAATGATGTTTGTATGTCTGTGTGGATGTGTCTTTTTATAAGATATTCACGATTTCAGTTTATCACTTCACAATAAATCTTTTCTATTACAATCTTTCATTTCCTCGAGGAAATTATGAGGCATATCTTCTTCGATTGATATTATCCCTTGAATTCTTTGTTTAATTTACAAGGTTAATGCAATAATTACGTTATGTTTTTTAATCATTCATTCGTCTACTTCTTTATGAAACGTTTGAGCTGAAACTATAATAATATGATTATTTTTTCATTGTCATGTCTCTAGAACCTTTTTCTTTCTTTTGTTTTTGTTCCATTATTTGAACATCTTCTGGACAGTTCCAACACAGCTTCTTCATAATATTTGTGTATAATATAATATGTGAAGTCCTCTTCCCCGGCAGTCAACTGATGCACTCAGAGGACCTCCAGTAAGATTGTGCATTTATAATTGACAGACCAGCCTCATAAACACACACATGCACACACGCGCACATACGCACACGCGCGCTCACACACACTCCCTCACTTCCTCTCTATTTCTCAGCATTCTATTTCTTTCTCTCTCTCTCTTTCTCTCTCTCTCTCCCTCTCCAACACACACACACACACACAACCACACAAACACTCAAACATTCTCTCTATCTCTCTCTCTCTCCCTCAGACAGACACATGCCATCTCTGGATCCCATCCTCTCTTTCTCGCCGCTATACACTTATCAGTGTGTCCAAGACTGATAATTCTCTGGATAACTCGTTTCTTACAAACTCCTTTTGAATTTTTCCTCCATTCTTTGAATACGCTAAATACTCTTACGAAATCCTATGTTAGATTTAAATAATGAAGAACAAGTAACATGACATATATCGTTTTTAACGTTTTTGTTTAATTCTTTCACCAACTGCTTTGCGCTATAATCATTCATCATTCATACTGTCAATATAATTATTTGTATTTTGTAATGTAGAAACTTCTGATCGAAGAAGAAAGTATTTCCCAAAACATGGAACGCAAATAGTTAATTTAACTACTTCCTAAGAAAACACTTTTTCATATTTTGATATGGTCTTTTCATTGTTTCTTCTGATATTCAAATATCTTGATGTTGAGTTGTTGACCTTGTGACACTTCAGCGCAGCATTGATGGTGACGTCAGAAACACGAGTGACATTCTGCACAAAGTAAACGACAAAGATATTAGTTATGGATTAATGGTTTGATAGTTCGTTTTACCTGATTGCCAACATGTGGCTAAGATGTGAATGCTTGTAAGTAGTAAGAGGTTGTAGAAGTAGAAGTAATGTCATTATCATTATCATTATATTGTCATTAGTGTTATCATTATTATAATTATTATCGTCATTATCAGCATAATAATCACCATCATCATTATTATTATTATATATTAAACCTGATATTTGTCAAATATATATTATGCCCACATAATTTCTTAGATAGGATCTGAATTACTATTAAAGTCTAGTACTTTCGTTGGAAGGTAATATTAGTCTTTTAATGACCCTCGCGGGTTTAACTTAATATTCCACCTTCATGAATACTAGCCTCCCACTTTAGTTACATCGCCAAACAATTTCCATAACATATCCTAAGGGACCGATCGATTTTCGTCCATTCCAAAGCAATGGCAATTTTAGTTTGATAGGTCTGTTGTCGGCCCGCCCCCCCCCCCCCCCCCCCCCCCCCCCCCACTCAGGGGTCGGAATGATCGCATGCGTGTTGCCAAAATATCCGGTAAAAGGGTGCTTTTCGTGCGACAAAGTCCGGCCCGAGAATTGTAAAAAAAGGGTTGTATTTGACTTTTCACCCGGAGATTTCTTTAAAAAGGGGGTGTTTTTCCTTTTTTTTCTCTCATCTCTTTGGACTCCTGAGAAGTTATTCAGAATTTAGGGGGGTACATTGAGCATATTTTCTGATTTAGGGGGGTCTCCAAGGCAGGAAAAGCCCGCGAAAAGCCTGCGAAAGGGGGGTTCGGAAATGTTGGCAGTCCTCAGATAGGGGGTGCTTTCAAAAAGAGGGTACGAGCATATGCGTATACCCTAAATAACACTGAGTGGGGGGGGGGGGGGGGGGCGGGGTTGTCGGTCTGGGGTTAATATCGGTGTGCATTGGTTATATGATTCTAGCACCAGGCCTGGACATCGTTTCACGAAACCGTTATAAGTACAAGTTCACCGACATCCCATCGAAACGCATGTTACATTCAATACACGGGTTTCAATGGCTTGTCCGCGGACTTGTACTTTGGATGGTCTCGTGAAAAGCTGCCCTGATGACTTACAGTCGTCAAAACAGTAGAGTGGATTCCACATGCATCTTTTGTCCGTAGACTTGTCTTCCTCCTGGACATCTATTGATATTGAAATAAATTGAAATGAATTAAATTGAATTGAATTGAAGATGGATTGGATTTATTGATTCTTCTGTCATCATAACATGTATTCTAATCATGTCTCAACAGAATCATACATTCATATATGTCTTCAACAAAATTAAGTAAGGTATTATAAATTTGAATGGTTGCATAGTTTCCTGCGTTAAAGGTAATACAAAGTTTTGGTATAGGGTCGTGAATTTGGTTCAAATGAACATATTGGAAGCATTTGCGATTCTACTGTATTCACTGATCGTTGTCGCGGTCGAAATCGACTTTAAAGTTATGAAATTGTAAATAATAAACATTTTATGTTGTATAGCTCCCTCTCAAGGTCAAGATATTAATAAAGCTATAAAACAATGTTTCTTGACTAAAATCGACCGATTAGCTATTCCCGTTCGGAAATTATATACCACAACTACATAATCTGAGATTTTCATGGTCGCAGCTACCATTGTTCGGCCGTAGGAGCTATTTGAAATTCATCAAAATTTACCGGGAGCACCGGTAAATCTTTATATTCAAATTTTCTCGAAAGCAGAAGTGTTTTAGGGGCTAAAATTTCTAGTGCGTTTAATACATCCACAGGGGCATCCAAATATATCAAAATTGTAAAGAATCATTATCCACCCATTTTTCAAAATTTCCCAAAACTTTGTAATACCTTTAATAATAATAATACAAATTATGAGGCGCTTAATACGGTCGTTTCGAAATGTAACATTGTCTGCCTACAAATTACCAACCAATAAATCAAGCATATATTAGTAAAAATGAGATCAAACTAAGATCAAACATACAAGGAATATGATGGTATACACCTTCTTTGACTGCCTCACAACTGAGCCCGTGCTGTAGAATATCATTCATGAATTAAAAAGGTGCGTTTTCAGCAAGGTCAAGGGAATGAATATTATGAATATGCGCTGGTAATTTGTTCCAAAGAATAGTAGGGGCAATTACTGAAAAAGCTCGATCGCCATATCTTGAAACAGTACGAGGTCTATCCAAGGGTAAACTGCAAGGTTGATGATGATCAAAGAGGTCCTAAAGATATCGAACAACGTAAGAAAATCAAATCTAAAGGATATTAAGGGGCATTAACAATGGGGAATTTTGTATGCCAAAAAAGAACTTTGAATGTTATACATGTACGATGGTGTATGGGAAGCCAATGAAGAAAACACAATATTGGGGTAATGTGCTCAAATTTTCTCGAGAGAGTAACAAGCCTTGCAGCAGTATTTTAAATTCTTTGAAGTGCAAGTAGATATGAATGAGGAAGGCCAGAACAAAAATTGAATTACAATAATCAAGATACAAAGGCATGGGTTAATTTTGCAGTTGTGGGTCGGTCAAGAAATTTCCGAATTTTCCCAATTTCGCGTTCTGATTGGTTTAAACTATACTTCCCATTCGATAGCTGTATGGTTGTACAGTTGTACAGAATTATGGCATGTAAGGCCAGTCATAGGTGAAACGAGGGACTGCATAATTACTGATCCTAGTAATATGATTGGCCCTTACCTGGATCGCCATGAGATTCAGCACTGCGCGACAAACGACTGGCACTGACGGCAGTAGTTTGGTAGACACTGGAGGCCAGTACCATGACAAGAAAGATGGCGGATAGAATACTCGTCTTCATCTTGTTTCAAGACTTCACGGACTAATCGCAGTAAGACTGAGAGTAAAGATTCAAATCTGGACTTGTTTAAACTGTTGCTGTCCGCCGATGTATAAAATTCTGTTTTGATGTGTCTATTTATAAGATTTTCACGATATCAGTTTATTACTTCACAATTAATCCGTTTTTATTACAATCTTTCATTTCCTCGAGAAAATTATGAGGTTGGACGTTGGTCGTTAATATTTTTCCCTTTTTTCATATTTTGATTTAAAAGATTTTTTATTTTGGCGGTGAGCCGTAGATTATCAATTGATGACAAATATTTTTGCGGCTTTTTTAATCCTATAGCTGCCCACCACGTAATGATTATGATCCTGAATTATACCGAAACAACATATGGTCATCTGCAATAAAACAATTTGTTTTAAATGAATACTTTGATATTCCTTAACGCTGTCAACGATTATATTGTGAAATGATAATTGAAATAGTGAAAGTCAGTTCAATGTTACTTTCTTGGATATTGATGTGTACTTTTAAGGACACCTCACCCAAAGAAATAACTTTAGTTATTCCGAGAGATATATTGTATTCTTGCTCATTAATCTACAAGATTCCCCATCAAAGTGTATGAGAGAGGTATAAAGCAAGAATAATGTATTCAGCATAGGAATCGCCATTTTCTTGATAACGTGTTGACCGTACTATACCAAGTCGTTTATCAAGTAAATTTATTAACATTTATGGATGCTTCTTTCCTAGATGTGTATGGTGATAGATTTTTTGTTTACCTGCTATTATCCTTTGTACTACGATTGTCAAAACGCATTGTGTTGAAGGTTTCGAATAAATGAAATAGATTTGTATTTTAGTATTTTAAATAATTTGGTTATAGGCTAAGTGTTCCTGTTTTACATATTTTTCATCAAATATTATTGTTACCTTCTAAGCTTTGATTTTCTCCTCGTTTAAAGATAAAGTTGTGTACTGCAAGGTTCTGGAATCATCAAAATGATAAGAAATTTGGCCCAGTCTGTACACAGTAAGATGTATATGGGACTACACGAACATGTGACATAAAAGCCCGTCCCGATTTGTATGTTGTTACATGCCAGTTTTAGAATAGTAAGGCATTTAGAGAGCCATGCTTTTCAGAGAACATGTTTTATCTGTTGTTCTTCCACTCTTGCAAAATAACAATGCTAACGCTCACAAATTATTTTTCACCTCTTCCAGAACTCAACGTTCTCTTTAAAGGAAACGGCTTTGTAATTAAATTAAAAAGTCTTTCCAACTAAAACTTGATGCATGATGCATGTATAAATTCGCCTGGTACGTCACATTATCAAGAAAATGGTTGCACCCATGTCAAGCTAAAAGACATTGCATCATGCCAAGAATATCTCTATTTATATAGAACACTTTCGTAAGAAAAATTGTACATCAAAGGGTACCAACACTCATTCTTAAGGGTGAGGTTCCTTTAATTTGTTGAAAATATTTTTTATTCTGCTTTAACTTCTACATTATGATTGTATATTAAGTATATTGCTTTGTATATATTGTTTTTATCCAGGACCCTAAGAACACCAGTTTTTTAAACTAAAGAGGCAACCCTGTTTAAATAAATAGATAAATACGAAAAATAAATATCGTTTTTATTTGGTTTGGTTTGGTTTAATCATGGTTTAATTCTCCTGAATGCTAATAAAGCATGCGGATGGTTGGCACTAGATAAATTACCGACATCCCTATCATCAGACTAAGTCCTCTCCAATGAGAAGACTTAGTAACGAGGATTAAACCCTGACCTAATTGGTTTCTGGCCTGGGTCCTTCCAGTTATGATACCATTGCTCTACCACTGAGCTATCTATCCTCCCCTCAACAGCCCCCCCTTTTTTTTTGGGGGGGGGGGCAAGATCCGGGAAACGCAACATTCAAGGGAACATAGTGACCATAGACGTGTTGATAGCGACTACACGGGGAAGATCAAACTTTGGATTCTGCGGACGCACTTTGACGGGTCACATTTCATTTTGTGAAGGAGCACAGTGACAGAGCATAGACTATGGACAGAGCAAGAAACGAAATTGCATTCTTTAGTGTGTATGGCCACAATAGCACATCTTTCTCGGGTCTCTCAATACGGTTAGGCAGATTGAAGTCATTCATTCAGATACTAGTTGGCAATTTCTAAATAGACCATTTCAGAAAAACACAGGTAGAAATAATGCCTTATTATCCACTGGATTTACCCTTGTTTATTCAGTTATTTATTTATTTATCTATTTATTTGACAGTGTGCCAACCTTATGGAATTGATCAACATCCGCATCCACTCAAACACTCATACGTGAGTTTCTATTATCAGTTGCTTTGCGCCCTCTGCGTTTAGTTTCTTGCGAGATCGGGACATGAAAAGCCGTCATCTGTGTAGATCACAGAAATCAGTTATGTGATGTCGATATACAAAATGTTGTACACCATAAGCGATCGAATGCGCATGCATGTTGCCCTCTCTGGCGGTGTTGATAGGCCCTGTTTTGCGCCGACTCGTTTCACTCTCGAATTCAACGTTCCAAAAATTGCTACAAGGAGAACAGACGACAAGAAACATCCAAACAATTCCCTTTCGTCTCGTGGGCCATTTAACCCGAAATTTGCCATCTTTTGATAAACAACAACGAACGAGCAGTAACAAGAGCACACAATGTGGAATTTTACAAAGGATTATCATCTTACTTTTGTCATATTGGCTTTAATTGCAAGTGGAGTCATTAATGGTATGTATAGTTAAGTGCTTTGTTATGCAATTTCAAATAATGTTTATCTGCAATGATTACTTTGTACTTCAAACATCATGTACTTTAGTTTGATATATAATAATAGTAATTATACTTACTACTTCCACTACTGCTAGTAGTAGTAGTAGTAGTAGTAGAAGTAGTAGTATAAGTAGTTGTTATAGTGGGTTGAGGTTCCATGTATATAAACACAAAATTGGTTCGGGGTTTGGTTAGGGTTACGGTTAGGGTTGCAACATGGATTAAGGTTAGGTTTTGGGTTAGGATTTGGTTGCAATATGGTTTTAGGTTATGGTTTAGGCTCAGGCTTAGGGTTGCAATATGGTTTTAGAGTAGGTCGAGGGTAGTGACTCGAGGGTTTGGTTAGGGTTACTAAACGTTTTTTGTTCGGTTTAGGGTTAGAGTTAGGGATTGCAAAATAGTTTTAGGTTAGATCTAGGGTTAGGGTTGGGTTTACAATATAGTTTAAGGAGAGATTTAGGATTAGGGTTGGGGATGAAATATGTTTTTTGCTTAGGTTTAGGATTAGGGTTAAAGTCATGTATATTGTTTGTTCCAGGTTTGAAGTTGGGAGTTCGGTTAGTGCAGGACAGTTGTCGTGAGAACATGTGTCATATAAGCGACTTAATAGCCTGCTTTGTTAAATAATAATATATTTTACCATAAAGCTTTTTAAACTCTACATTGTATGTACAATCAGTTTTTCACTGAGAGAAAAGAAAACGTTGTAATTTAATAGGACAAATGCGTGTGTAACTGGGATTTTACAGACGCGTATCAATCAATTAGCGCTTGGTTATTCACGAAAGTTCGTGTAACCTGAGAATCCAACCCGACGCCAAGAGTCGATGGAACGAAATAAGCCATTAAAAAGTGGGGACATTTAAGGCGGACGCCCTTAATTTATTATTAATACGTCGAAGGGTTGCGGGAAGCCTTTCCTCCCTGAAACTGACAGATACTCGACGAGTGGGGGAGGAGGAGGGAGGGGTATGTTACTATTATATTTGAAATATCATAAAGTCATAGGTCTATAGTTTGGTAGAGGTGTTATGCACTCGTCATAGCGAGGCATTTTATCCAAATTGCCTCTCTCCACCCTCCTTTCAAATGGAGGCAGGTAGCGAATTTCATTGTAGTTTGCTCAGCGTATATTGTACTTGTCTGTAAAATGGCGTCTGACAGAAATAATCCACAGTGAACATGTTAAATGGAGAATGCGCTCATAAAGTTTGCGAGTCAGCCGGAGTCGGATGACCGTAATAATGAAAAATCTGTCATATCTTAGTGCGTCGTAGATGTTTTGAATAAAGCCACCATTTTGTCATTATTCTTGAAGTTATAACCGCTTCATATATTCACGTTTGAATTTTCCAGAAACATAACAAACAGTGATTGTATACAAGTCATGATTCATAAGAACTGAAGATGGACATTATAGTAGAAACACTAAAAATTCAGCAGAGCATATTTCCTCGAAATCTAGTTTTTGCTGTTAATTTCATTATGTTGTAGAGTTCCACTTTATTTGGGAATCTACATTAAACTCGTTTTATTGAATTAAATAGCTGCTGTATTGGATATAACAATCGACACACCTTCCTCATGCACTTCGCTAACCTAGAAACATGTACTATGTATGCCATGAAAAACAGAAGAAATTGTATAGATGTGTCCATTATACAGAATTTTGAGCATGTTGGAAGTGCAACAACATGAGATTCTCTGAATTTTTAGCATGTCATTTATGTTTTTGAATGATCATTGATTTTGGTTCTTATTGTGTTGCCTGAAGCGTTACTAAACGCTTCTTAGAATCTACAGAATAATTCATTACTTTAAAATCGGACGTATCGTTATCAAATATTAATTTAATGAAATAATCATTACGAGTGCCTCATGCAATTTATTTCCAACCTTGAATGTACTTTCCCACAAAACGCATTTAATAAAAGGACTGCGAGTTTTATGAATCTATATAAGTGTGAGGGGGGGGGGGGGGTTGGCACTTGGCACCAACAAACAGGGAGTTGAATGCTGTAAAAAAAATGTAATGATAATTATTGTCTCATCTAAAAAGTTTTACAAAATGGTAATGGAATCGTGGTATATATATAAAGGCGTAGCCTATCAAGGGGAGGGGGGGGGGGGGGGCGTGCATTTGCCGAACTAGGTGGCTGACATAGAAATAAAGAAGGCCACCGATTTCGAAAAGGTATGTGAGAGAGTCATATCATACTCCCTTCAATTTTCTTTCCCGTCTCCTCCTCCTCCACCCCCCTCTCTCCCCCTCTCTCTCTCTCCTTATCAGGCCTACACAAAAATGTTGTATTGCCCTTTAGGTGCCAAAACATGGGTCAGTTGGGTCGGAAATTATTGTTTTAGTTTTTTTACTCCCTGTTTAGGGCTGATATTTTTCAGTTTTGAATACTTTAATACCTTTTTTTTTTCTCAATAAAAACGGTAAAATTATTTTTTTTAAAAGCCGAGCGTAGATTTCGAGGTTTTTTGGGGTCCGTCGCAAAGGGCAAAACAACATATTTTTTTAAGGCCTTATGGCATGACACCATCTTGGTAGCCCAAAAGACTGCTGTAAGACTCTACTGCCTTGTTAATCTTTTGCTTGACGTATTTAATTTGGGTTTAATAAGGAGAAGCTCGTTATTACTACCCGCAATGCCCGTATGTTGGTTACGAGTAATGTTTTATAATATACCAGCATTCTCTGTGGGTCAAACATGTATTTTACATATACGCCACTGCCCCAAAAAGCACTATTGTCTACCAATATTCCTTTGCAAACATTAACAGTCAGGTAGAGGTGTCGTGGTATAGTGGTTCATTCAGTTCAATTTCAATCGGAAGGTTGGGGGTTTGAATCCCAGCCTGACATAATGTCCTTAGGCAAAACATTAATTCATGTTTACCACTCTTCACTCAAATGTAACTCTCGGAACCTGATGTGTTTTATTTCTAGGAATATTAATGAATCTTGCAATAATTGAACGAAGAATACAAGAAAACGAAGTGCAAGGAAATAATAATAATAATAGTGGGTTCTTGTATAGCGCTCATGTCAGTCAGATTTGACCCTCCTGGCGCTCCCGATTATTACCCTGGCTTTAGCACGGCTGCCATACGGCGCTCTAGCAGTTCAAGGAATAAACTCCTACCAGGTACCCATTCACTTCACCTGGGTGGAGTGTGGAAAGAAATCTAACCAAGGTAAAATAATCGGAGCGCCATATTTCTTCTTCTTCTTCTTCTCCTTCTTCATCTTGACCTTCATCATTATCTTCTTCTTCTTCTTCCCCTTCTTCTTTTCTGTTTTCTTATCATTATTGTTATTATTAATATTATTATTTTTATTATTATTAGTAGTAGTAGTAGTAGTAGTAGTAGCAGTAGTAGTAGTAGTATTACTATTATTATTATTGTTATTATTATTATTATTATGATTATCATTATCATTATATTAGAAAGTATTGATCTTTGTTCGATTTTAAGGCGTGGCTGGTAGTTAAATACAATCACATGACTAAGAGGCATCAAATAAAAACTCCAGTGTCACGATTTTGAGCTTTAATTTCGATCGTGGGATCAAGGCTTGAACAAAGTGAATTGCCGCTTTTTAAATGATTCTCAAAATGGCAATGACGTTCCTATGTCTACAGTGTGGCTCAATGTTCCAAATGATTATCAGATAGAGAGGCATTCCTAATGAATATTTGATGAGATGTTGTCGATTGGAATAAAGCACCTGCTTGTATTTTAGAATAAAAGAGTGGGTATCCTCCAAATAGAGACCGTATGTATAAACTGTTTATGATCGTGCTCCCACTTCATTAATAACGGCATTAAGAGAAATTTCGGGTAGTAGCATGAGTGGTTTATGGGCTTAATAATGACATTTATGGTGGTGATATTATCCGTAATCATGCAGACAAACACGTTCATACATGTATGATAATGTGCCTACAGCGACTTTAACAAAAATTGTTCATGGCGTTTCCAACACAAGCTTTGCTTTCCAGGGTTCTGCTTCCTTAATAATATTATATACGCTTTGCTATGTTTACCATAATTGTACTGAACATAAGAAGGACAAAAATGGGAAATTTAGTTGAAAATTTTATTGATGTCCAAGAAAATCTGAGAACCATGGATCTGTGATGTTCATATTGTGGAAGAATACAATTTGATCAATCGATTTTTGATGGCTGGTCAGTGTCAGACACGCATTTAAAATATGTATTTGGGATTGTTTGGGATCTGATGGAATCGACCCATTTACACTAATGATTATGCAACGTTCAAATAATATATTACAACGCCAGATCTGTATTTAAAGCCTACTTCTCCCTCGTGTAGTTGAATAAGGGGCAGAGGGGGAGGGGGTAATTTACCCCTCCTGACAAATTTTCAACCAAGAGAAATAGCATTTAGCGGGTTAGAGAATCCAAATTATGTGAGCTTACTTCCCTGATTACTCTCGGAGTCATCAAAAAAAAATGCTGCAATACAGTAATGTTCAGCATAGTTGTGTGTGTGTGTGTGCGTGTGTGCGTGTGTGCGTGTGTGTGTGTGTGCGTGTGTGTGTGTGTGTTTGTTTAGGGGGAGGGGTTGGGGCAGCCCTATGACGCAAATCAGGGCCATCAAATCATGGTTACTTTAGCGAATTGTATGCATTACAGTTAGCTCTAGGGGGGGGGGGGGCGTTTCATGATACCGACTAATATAATTTTCACCGACAATTTAGTCAGCACTGACTACATTTGACCAATCAGAGGCCTGGAAAATAGTCGGTGACAAAAGAATTGTTGGTGAACATGATATTAGTCAGTAAAAAACACCGACTAATTGTTTCATGAAACGCCCCCCAGGTGTTTTGTTTCCTTAAGGCCAATGTCTAGATATGCCACTGCTACTTCTCCATTTAACCCTGCACTGTCCTTCATGGAGCTCTACATAAATTATGATGACGATAAAAACAATAATAATGATGATAATAATAAAAGTGCAAGCGAATAGAAATTTAGTAATTGATTGTCTCCTTTGTATAAAATAAAGCCATGAAGGTATATGCATGAATATTCAACCATGATAAGTGCTATACGTAGAGCCAAAACCGATTTCGAACAAATCCATTAGCATGGTGAATGGTAGTCCAGATTCTGTCCGTTTTTATATATTTTTGTTTATTCTTCAATCATCTCAGCTCTCCTCCTTTGCACGCACCCCACATAGATCGCACGACCTCGAAAATACACCCGTCGAAGACGACTGTCTCTGGTTTAATAGCGTTGAGGGTATATTAGACTGTGGGCTGACTTCTGAAAATGTGAGCCATTTTTCAATTCCGTGGTCCACGAATCCGAACCACACACTTTTACTTGTTTCTAGGGTGCTTTTTGGTGCTGATTTTGATTTTTCCACTTGCCAACCCCAAAAACTACAAATAAAAGAGATATTTGGTAATTTATGCTAATTCATGCAAAAATGTGATTTCGGCTTATGTACACGTTCTTGAAGTTGTTTCTTATATGTAAAAAGATAATTTGAGTTGAGATTAATGCAGATTATAATTTAAGCCTTGAAATATAGATGTTATTATGTATTTATTACAAGTATTAAAATAATGAAGATAAAATATGCAAATTATGCATATATTTGTCCACTTGTTTTCACAGCATGAAACGGAGGAGAGGGAAAGTTATATTTTTGGTTGTGTAATGACGATGTTTTTTTTTCTCAAAGTAATCCAAATTATCTGGTCAACACATTCACTCAACAATCAAACAAACAATCAAACAAACAAAAACAAACAAAACGCATCCACAAACACCAGCAACTTTCTTGTATTAATTTTGGCGTTACGAGTCAGTACATGTATATGTCCGGGAATACTACACTAATTCGCACACATCTTCACACCCTATCGCTCACACATTAACTCAAACAAACAAACAAAAAACAAAAAACAAAACACTCACAAACACTAGCAACTTTCTTGTATATTACACCCTATAAAAGACTTGATACTAATTACAAACACTGTATATGGCAAGGCACATTAAACTTTGATTTATTTACACATTCATTTGGCATTTTTAATTCTCACAAGACTTATGAGTTTGGGGCATGCATTCAAATTTCTTCTACAAACAAAATCATTTCTTTTTATGTCAGTGCTACATGACTACATGTAATATACTTGACAATGATGATTCATATTTGCTTGTTTTAGTGTCCTATCAATTGTTCAACAGAGAGAAGAAAAAAAACTTTTGCAAAGAGCAAAGATGATAAACTTCAAATGGTTGAATATATTCCACCCCCCCAAAAAAAAAAGAGTTGAAGGAAGTGATAACATGTCTTTTACGGATGTCTGTTTGGCACTCTGCACTGTTCACTGCATTTCAATTTCCATACTTGCAATGCTTAGCATACTTATACGTGAAGAAGAAAAAAAACACCTCACAAACCAGATACTCATATTGCCAAGTGAAAACACTAATAGTCACTAATTTTTGTAAGTGAGGATATTTACATAAATTTTGACAAAAAACTTTTCTGAAATATACAGATCTTAATAGCATAAAAAGTATGTGTTCATGTCATATACAGTAGCTGGATTGTATACGTGTAAACAAGTCCTATACATAGATAGGTTAACATATAGTATAAAAAAGCATACTTTGCACAGGTCCAAATCATACCACCGGTTGGTGCCCTCCTACATTTAGGAACGGTTGTCACTATCTTATCATCTTACACTTCCTCCAGGTGATTAATAAAGAAATATAAGAAATACATCTGTTGACTTTCCTCTCAGACATAAAGTGTACAATGTATGTACTTACATTTCAAGTTACAATAAGCATAATACACTATTTTTTCTTTGCTTTTGGTTTTCGTATTCACATTCTTGCAAAATGTCCCATTTCATCTAGAACTTAGAAGGGACCAATAATTTCAATACAATGCTACACAAATTACAAATGAATGTCTCACTGTGTTACATAATTGAGTTTTACACATGAGCAACAACATGTAATCAATCCCTATTCGTATCTTTGAAATACTGCACTACATCCTACAACGTAACTGCAGTTATTGTATAAACAGGAATTTCTCATACTTTTGAGTTCATTTTAGTTGAAGTGCACATGATGTATATAACAATCATTTACACACCAATCTGTAATCTAAAGCAGTAAGCGAATTTAAGTGAAACAATTTCACAGTCATTTGTAAAAATACGCTTTAAAAGTAGATTGGTGTTCAACGAGGATGCATGAAAATAAGTTATGGAGAAACAAAATCTGAAAAAATGCACAAGAACAAATCAGGGACACACAAATACAGTACAGCAAATGATAAATGCTTTCCAAATCGAATACTAGTAGCCCATGCTATTACTTTTCCCCGGCAATGCAGCATCAAAATGTATTGATCACCCAACACGTCTTCTTGTCAATATAACGCAATGTACTTCAAAATGACAACAGTTTTATGAAACTGAATGTAATCCTGGGCTGCATCCTTTTCAATGACAAAAAATATCATCTCAGTCCCCCATTTCTTCTACATGATGAAAAGGATATGTGGAACATATAAGTCTATGCTATTTTATCACAAATGTATTATTATTTCAACTTCTAATCCCAATTGCAGCTGTGGGGCATCAAATTGCAACACAAAAGCAACACGAATAATAAATACAATTAATACAACATACATACATGTATGTATAACACGTAATTTACAAGGTGTCGAAATATTAAACGATAAATGAACTTATTCACTGGATTTTTTCCAAACAATGACACCCTTCCTTCTTACTCAAAATCAGAGTCTTCATTATCTTCATCTTCTTCTTCCTCTTCTTCTTCCTCTTCTTCTTCTTCCTCTTCTTCTTCTCGCTCTTCAGCAGTGTCAGCAACTTGATTTTCACATCTTTCACAATTGCACATTTCATTGCACATTTCAGTGCACGTACGGACTACGGTATCATTATTGATATTGGCAGTCTTTCTTGCAATATCAGCTTCTCTTGAACCAGAAATCTTGATCTAGCGAAGGCAACAAGTCAGAAACTTGGACCATCCTCTACTCTAGACTGACAAACTATGACTTTTCCATCTTGATCAGAACATAAATGCATACAACAAAAGACCTTTTTGGTAGCAGACGTCACATCCATCCTTGTCCATGTTGTTTACAGGCTACAGCACTGTATGCAATATTTATGTAGAACAACCAACCTGAATCATATTGTACGAGCCTGCTCACTTTGCATGCATTGTGGACTGTCTAATTCCCATACATAGACAAGCTACACACACGTACACACAACACAACATGCATGCATTATGTACATGCTATGGGCATGCTGTGTGTGTGTGGCTTGGCCCTGCATGCCCACGTACGGTCCATATGCATGCTGTTCACTAATATTCATATACACTAATCATGGATAGTTTTTATTCATTTTAATTTTATTTTGTAAGAGCTGAGACTGGCAAGTGGTTTCAGATGTATTTGCATATTTTTAGGAAAATATTACAGCTAACAAAATGTGGTGCGAAATTGTGGTCACGAAACGAGTGATTTTTAGGTGTCAGCCCATAGTCTATATGTTGTTTTCTCAGCTGAACAAGGGAGTTGAATGCTGTAAACAATGTAATGATAATCTTGTTTGAACTGTCAACATTTGTCTCATCTAAAAAGTTCTACAAAATGGTAATGGAATCGTGGTAAATATATAGGCGTAGCGTCGGTACAGCCAG
Organism: Strongylocentrotus droebachiensis; assembly: GCA_035222895.1. NCBI lineage: Eukaryota > Metazoa > Echinodermata > Echinoidea > Camarodonta > Strongylocentrotidae > Strongylocentrotus > Strongylocentrotus droebachiensis. Next base: position 89,660 of record JAVYIG010005015.1, read on the forward strand.
TGAGGGGGAAATATGTCAAGGGGAGGGAGGGGGCGTGCATTTGCCTAACTAGGTGGCTGACATAGAAATAAAGAAGGCCACCGATTTCGGAAAGATATGTGAGAGAGTCATTTCATACTCCCTTCAATTTCCTTTCCCCTCTCCCCTCCTCCTCCCCCCCTCTCTCTCTCTATCTCTCTCTCTCTCTTTCTCCCTCTCTCTCTCTTTCTCTCTTTCTGTCTCTCTCTTTATCTCTCTGTCTCTCTCTCTGTCTCTCTCTGTCTCTCTGTCTCTCCCTCTCTCCCTCCTTTTCAGTTTGTTTGTTTCCGTCCGTATTTTGCCATGGGGGCATGACGCCCCTTGGTTGCCAAACATTTAATCTAATCATTTAATCATTTATTTTTCCACTTCTCATAAAAAAACATATAACAATTTACATACAATATCTGATTAAATACAACAAAACAAAACAAGAAAATAACATAACAATATTAAAAAAAAATTTAGCACCTAGAACTTATACTTGAGTATGTGGAGGAGCCAACAAAGGCCATTGGCCTGTCAAGGGCTGGTCTCCAGGAATAAATTAAAAATATATTGGTAGGTAAAGAACATAATTTAGTACATAACAAAAGGGAAACAGGCGGTCTGTGTGATGGAAAAGTATACACAAAGAATATTTGAGCATAAATAATTCAGGTGGTGTAGTAATTATTTTTAAAAAAATCAACATATTTTAACATTTCAAAAGACATTGTTTGTATTTGCCTTTGAAAGAGGCAGGCGAAGGGCTGTTTTTTATGTCATCAGATAATGAATTCCATAGTTGAGGTCCCAAGTGTCGGACCGTCTGACTGTTGTAGGACTCTACCACCATGTTAATTTGTTTATTTGACTTATTTACCTTGGGTTTAATATAGAGATACTCGTTATTACCACCCGCAATGCCCGTAGGTTGGTTACGAGTCATTGTTTTATCATATACCAGCATTCTTTGTATATAATTATGTAAATTGGTCATACATGTATTTTTCATATACGCCACTGCCCCCTAAAGCACTATTGTCTACGAATATTCCCTCGCAACCATAAAGAGTCATGTAGAGGTATCGGGGAATAGTGCTTCATTCAGTTCAATTTCAATCAAAAGGTTAGGGGTTCGAATCCCAGCCTGGCATTAATGTCCTTAGGCAACAAGACATTAATCCACGTTTGTCTCTCTCCACTCAGCTGTAACTTTCGGAACCGGATGTGTTTTATTTCGAGGAAATGAATCTTACAATTATAATTGATAACAAAGAATACAAGAAAACGAAGTACAATGAAAGAAATTTAACCAAGGTAAAATTATTGGAGCGCCATTCTTCTTCTTCTTCTCCTTCTTCTTCTTCTTCTCCGTTCTATAGTCATCATTATTATCATTATCAATATTATTATTATTGATAATATTATTATTATTATCATTCTTCTTATTATTATGATTATCATTATCATTATATTAGAAAGTATTGACCATTGTTGGATTTTAAGGCGTGGCTGGTAGTGAAATGCAATCACATGACCAAAACTCATCAAATCAAAACTGCAGTGTCACGATTTTGAGCTTTAATTTCGATCGTGTGATCAAGGCTTGAACAAAGTGAATTGCCGCTTTTTAAATGATTCTCAAAATGGCAGTGACGTTCCTATGTCTACAGTGTGGCTCAATGTTACAAATGATTATCAGATAGAGAGGCATTCCTAATGAATATTTGATGAGATGTTGTCGATTGGAATAAAGCACCTGCTTGTATTTTAGAATAAAAGAGTGGGTATCCTCCAAATAGGGACTGTCTGTGTAAACTGTTGATGATCATGCTCCCACTTCATTAGTAACGATATTGAGAGAAAATTAGGGTAGTGGTTTATGGGCTTAATAATGACATTTATGGTGGTGATATTAACCGTAATCATGCAGAGAATCACGTTCATACAAGTCATGTATGATAATGTGCCTACAGCGACTTTAACAAAAATTGTTCATGGCGTTTCCAACACAAGCTTTGCTTTCCAGGGTTCTGCCTCCTTTAAAATATTATATACGCTTTGCTATGTTTACCATAATTGTACTGGACATAAGAAGGACAAAAATGGGAAATTTAGTTGAAAATGTTATTGTCAGAGAATTGATGTCCAAGAAAATCTGAGAACCCGGCTATTTACCATGGATCTGTGATGTTCATATTGTGGAAGAATACAATTTGATCAATCGATTTTCGATGGCTGGTCAGTGTCAGACACGCATTTAAAAAATATATTTGGGATTGTTTGGGATCTGATGGAATCGACCCATTTACACTAATGATTATGCAACGTTCAAATAATATAGTACAACGCCAGATCTGTATTTAAAGCCTACTTCTTACTCGTGTATTTGAATAAGGGCAGAGGGGGGGGGGGGGGGGGGGTAATTTACCCCTCCTGACAATTTTTCAATCAAGAGAAATATCATTTAGCGGGTTAGAGAATCCACATTATGTGAGTTATGAGTACTCTCGGAGTCATCAACAAAAATATGTTGCAATACAGTGATGTTCAGCATAGTTGTGTGAGCGTGTGTGTGCGTGTGTGAGCGTGCGTGTGTGTGAGTGTGTGTGTGTGTTTGTTTAAGGGGAGGGGTTGGAGCAGCCCTATGACGCAAATCAGGGCCATCAAAATGGTTACTTTAGCAAATTGTATGCATTACAGTTAGCTCTGGGGGGGGGGGGGGGGGGGGCGTTTCATGATACATTATTAGTCGGTGTTTTTCACCGACTAATATCATTTTCACCGTCAATTTAGTCAGCACTGACTACATTTGACCAATCAGAGGCCTGGAAAATAGTCGGTGACAAAAGAATTGTTGGTGAACATGATATTAGTCAGTGAAAACCACCGACTATGTTTCATGAAACGCCCCCCCAGGTGTTTTGTTTCCTTAAGGCCAATGTCTAGATATGCCACTGCTACTTCTCCATTTAACCCTGCACTGTCCTTCATGGAGCTCTACATAAATTATGAAGATGATAACAGCAATAATGATAAAAATAATAACAAAAGTGCAAGAGGGTAGAAATTTAGTATTTGATTGTCTACTTTGTATAAAATAAAGCCATGAAGGTATATGCATGAATATTTAACCATGATAAGTGCTATACGTAGAGCCAAAACCGATTTCGAACAAATCCATTAGCTTGGTGAATGGTAGTCCAGATTCTGTCCGTTTTAATATATTTTTTTTTAATTCTTCAATCATCTCAGCTCTCCTCCCTTGCACGCATCCCACACAGATCGCGCGACCCCGAAAATACACCCGTCGAACTGACTCCGGTTTAGCGTGAAGGGTATAATGTTTTCTCAGCTGAATGGGCGCGCGACACAAGGCAGTGGGCAAGGGCAGCGTCTCACGAAACCGTCCGAAGTACTAGTACCACGACATCCCATTGAAATGCGTGTTAAACTTAATACACGCATTTCAATAGGATGTCGGTGAACTTGTACTTATGACGGTTTCGTGAGACGCTGCATGCCTAGGTGTTCAAATATTATTCCGCCTGGACAGCATCAATATCCTAAACTTCTTCATCCTACTTATGAGTGTCCTCGAACGATTCCAGTAAAATGGTATTAATTATAATAGTATTGATGATGATATTAATAACTAGTGCAACCGAATAGGAAAGTGATAACCAGTTGGCTACTCCACGCAAAATAAAGCTTTGAAGCATCCGAATAGTGAACTTTGGTGATAATGCATGTGGATAAATATTTCATTGAATTTCATCAGGGTTTTGATCTCGTAAAGATAGGTTGGCATCCAGAAGCTAGTTACAAGCATGTTGGCTCGAATGCAATCAACATTGAAACCATATGCCGATATTGGCGTCATAATATTTTATATTTTGAGCAGCAATAACTTAATAATGTATGATCCACATTTCATGACCTGAATGATCATTGCTTTGTCTAAAGCAATCGGGTATGTTAAAAAGCTATTCTTGTTAACAAAAATGGGATCAAGGATGTAGTCAATGAGAAGCGTCAAAATGGTACGTGCGTGCAATAATTTTAACCACATATACGGGGAGTGCATTTTGGCAATAACAACCGTCAATTTCTCGACTTTATACTATATTGTAGACCCATCTTATAAAACAAATAATACTTGTTTTAGCTAGTGCATTATTGATTTGCACTTCACTTGGTTAAGTCACAACGAGACGGATAATGAACTCGACATGTCTCGTTCATTATTCAAATATGACTTAACCTGCGTGCATATTCACGAATGCACTCGCAAACATGTATTATTTGTATAATTATTACATCCCCCAAACAAAGTTAAAATAATTTGCTAAAACAACATTACGAACAAACGAAACATGGACAAGAAACAAAAAAGTTGAATGGGGTAGGTGGACGAAGAACATGCTATGTTTAATAATGATGATGATAAACTTGATGTCATCTGAAGACTCGAATGTCTCATTCCATTGTCTTCAGAGACGCACCTCGATGAGAAATTGGCTTTGACATCTTTATAATTGCAGCAAAAGAACTGATTTCTCACGAGTGAGCAACATCGGAGAACCGAGATTCATTGAAGTGTCATTAACGTGCAATTGCGGGGAAAATGATGAAAAAGAAAACGTCTTCTAATTCATTTAATGTATCACACTCTGTGCAAGAATGACTTTTATGCGCTTCTGGTTTTCAGTAATGGATTGCACGATGTTGGGTGTGATTATCAAAAAAAAAAAAATCTCTCTCCCCCCCCCTCTCTCTCTCTCTCTCTCTCTCTCATACTCCCTTTCTCTCTCTCTCTCTCTCTCTCTCTTTCTCTCTCTCTCTCTCTCTAATAACCCCCCTCTCTCTCTCTCTCTATCTCTCCCTTTCTCTGTCAGTGTCCTTCCGAACGAAGGTGCATCACTCTTAGAAATCATGGCCACGATCATTAGCATCTAAAATGTAGATTATTTCAACCTTTAGAGTGCTTATCTCATCAAAAAATTCATTCAACTTGTCGAATCGATGATAAGGAAAGTATATTCAATATATAAATGTACGTGTTTTCTGAACGAAATATTGGTTGTCAAGAAAGAAGATTGCATGTTTATTTATCTTAATTTTTTCTAGAGGGTCTTTTACGAGTATAGGCCTAATATCTGTGATGGAAATTACAAATCTTTATTTTTTTAGTACGGATGAGAATATCTGTGTGTATGATTTGACCGATTGAATAAATTCTACCGTTTTAAACTTCGTAGTGGATTACAAAGAAAGGCCTCGGACTACTGAATTCTGCCTGATCCCATAACAATACCGTTTATGTGTTTATTAAGCTTAAATTGAAGTATTTGATGATCAAGCTCCTTTTTTTAACATTGAAGGAGGAAGGTTTGCAAATCGTTCCGTTATTCCTTGATACGACGTAATTTCATGAATTTCATAAGTGCATAAATTATTGATGCTTTATTGAATGATATATTATTGTAGTTTGCATTGATCTGATTTGATTTGATTTTGATTTAGTTATATTTCGTTTCAATATGAACATGATTAAGCATGTTCAAAGTAAATTTAACTTCAATAATGACAGAAAACAGTGTAATACGATTGTTTAATAGACAAAAATATAGATATTGAAGAACTAAAAATGATAAGAGAACATTGGTGAACTAAATGTACACAGTGATCGGGAAGATGAGCTAATGCTATGTCGTTATAGGCACGTGTTCAAAATACCCCCCTCCTGTTGTCAATATTTCTTAGGCTTCCATTTGAGGATTGGTGTATTAGTATCCTTTTTTCTTTTTATCTTTGGAAATTGTGGGATGTAATATGTGCTTGAGCAAGGCACTAAAGCTATATTGCTCCTCTCCACTCAAATGGGTACTGGGTTAGATGCGTGATTAAGGTCCGTGTGATTGGATTAGAATGTGGAAATCCTGTAGTTTATTTGTGTGCTCCCCTGGGAGTGGAGAATGTGCACTGTAATGTGCGGAATGTAAATTGAATCCAGTGACCGGCGTAATGATAATACATTAATGAATCATTATTTTTGTTATTATCATCATCATTATCATTATTATTGTTATCATCATCATCATTATCATTATTATTATCTTTTGTTTTACTATTATTAAATAATATTTATTTATTCATATGTTTGTTCTTTTCAGTGCACTGTGCTACTAAGAATGAAAGTGCACCCAAGATGCTGTCTGAAACGCTTGCGAAGAATTACGGATCGCCCTCCATTAGGCCGGTCAGGAATGAATCAGAAACAGTGGTTGTCTCATTCAGAGTTCTGATCTCACAAGTCATCTTATTCGTGAGTATATGATAAAAGAACTGATATGACGAGAGAGAGTGATAAGAGCGGGGAGGGAGAGAGAGAAAGCGGGGGAGGGTGAGAGGGGAAGGGAATGAGAGAGAGAGGGAGAGAGAGAGAGGGAGGGGGAGGGGGAAAGGGGGAGAGAGACAGAAACAGAGAGAGGTATATAGAAAAAAGACAGAGCGAGTGGAATTACATATTTAAATGCCAAAATGAAATAAGTATCGCTTGCATGAAATTAATCAAATTAATCAGATATCTATACTCCACGTATAGACCAATTAGTTTCCTGCCTTTCACGCTCGTAATTAATTCTGCCAATAAATAAGAGAGAGAGAGAGAGAGAGAAAGAGAGAGAAAGAGAGAGAGAAAGAAGAGAAAGAGAGAGAAATAAAGAGAGAGAGAGGAGAGGGGGGTGAGGGATAGATAGACAGAAACAAAGAGAGATATAGAGAGAAAAAGACAGAGCGAGTGGACTAACATATTTAAATGTAAAAATGAAATAAGTATCGCTTGCATGAAATTAATCAGATATATACTCCACGTAGACCAAGGTTCCTACCTTTCACACTCTGCCGATAAATATTGCATTAAGTAGAACAATATATTTCTACCAGCTGCATTAAATCAATATGATGTATTTGTATTTGCAATTCACTGCTTTGCGTATATTGTGCACAATTTATGAAGTTGGGCATGGCTCAATTTATTCAGCAAATATTTTCGTCGGATATTTGGACAATAAATTGCAAACAATTTTGAAAATAAACATGTTGGTACTTGGTAGTCATGGTAACGCATGTTTGTCCAGGCTACATCACGTGTTTTTGTTATGATGAATTGCATGAAGTCGAAGCTGAAAAAGTGCTCTCGCGAAAAAGCGCAATGGAACAGTTTTATCATTTACACGTCTCTATCATTACAATGTACATTTATCATCCGCATCATTTGAAATTTAATGTGGGTAAAAACCTACCAGAGAGCAAAACAATGATGCATAAATCCCCGCTGTGTGTTGAAAACTCATTCTGAATCTTTTTAAGATCTTGTACAATATAGATATGGGAGAAATATTTCTTTATAGAATGATCTATCATGCGTCGAGAAATGTGCATGTGTACCAATACAACTACAAGTATACAGACACATCCTTGTTTTACTATTTTCTTGTAAAAAGCTACTATACGAAATGAATACGATTAACCAAGAAAACTTCTGCAGACAAACCAACGCTTAAAGAGGATTGAATAACGCTTTGCCCTTTGCACACGAAGCGTATGACGGAAGAATCCGTCAGTGGCTTGCGTTATCTCTGATGCGCCATATGAGAACGACATCGCACAGAAAGTGAATTTACAGGCATATGAACCCCTTTCTTTTATTGATTAGTGCAGGTAATGATGCAATCGCAGTGACGCCTCGTATCCAGTGAGAATGAGTGTAAAATAACCGTTGCGATGGACTAATGGGGTGCAATTTTGGGTGACACTCTTTAGCGCTCGGTGGCATAAAATAAATAATTCATGTAAGCGTAAAGGAAACAATATTTATGTATGCGTTGAGTGCTGATACGTGAGGCCGATTGGCGTAATATCCACGGATTGTTACACACTACCCATTGCACACAAGGGGTCATTTTGATTGCGTCATTAAATGCGCTAATCAAACCTATGACAAGTCATAAACGATGTCAGGTACCATTAAGTCAAAGCAATGTCGGCCCTGCTGATCTTGCACTCTTAAAAAAATGGACGATTTCACCGAGTCAAAGACTGCGCCACTCGCTGATTCAAGCTGACGTCGGGTAATAATTGACGCCTGTCAACGTAAATAAAGAAAGGTATATACTTAATAATCATGCCAAGAAAAGAAGTTTTAGGGTGATCTTGGTATCTCTTAAGTTTATGCTGACTTAGAATAAATTCTGACAAGATTACTGGAATCAGTTCAAATGAAAAAAGTTTCGTTGCGTAGTCTGAAAGTGTATTGACACAGCGAACTAGAATTAAGATTTCAAATCTTGTCCTAAAATAATCCTGAAATAATTCTTTGTTTTTAGGATGAACGAAAACAGCATGTGCAGCTAAGCGGATGGAGAAGGCAGGTGAGTAACGGATGTCGGATTCACATTTGTCCCCCCCCCCTCCCCCAGTTTACAAAAAATAAATCCGCCCCTGTTATCAAGTCACTGATCTTGATACTACCATGTCAGATACTACCACTTCATACCCGTTAAAGCCCTTCTAACGTGTTGGGAGCCCCCAAAATTGATGGCAAAATTCCACTTAGATCATATCATAATGTGAAAGTGGATGTCATTTAAGACACATTTCTGCAAGAATTATTTTTAAAAATGTGTTTGAAGTCGAATATTGGTGAAAGAATACGCAATTTAGGTTTTCTGCGTATACAACAGAAAACTCCAATTATGTATTCTTTTATCAATATTTGTCTTAATTTTTTTTGTTTTTTTTTTGTTTGGGGGGGGGGGGATCTTTGCAGAAGAGTGATACAATTTAAGTGACATTTTGCCATCAATTATTTGGCGAATTTTGGGCTCCCAACACTTTAGAGGGGCCTGAGTATATTATCAAGTCCTCATGCAACTTTTTTTGTGAGAAAACAGACATTCTGATTGGTTGATTATGTAGTAACTATAGGAACAGTGGTGTATTACATATAGAATCGTCAGAGTTATAAAAAAAAATCGATTAAACCTTTCTGAAATTCACAAACATTGCATCCAGTTACTAAGTAAATTTGACTACACAGAGCATGATTTTTTTTCTCCAAACGATTTGAAAATGATGTATTAAGTTTAATATTGGGAACAGAGTATATAACGAAACATTCTGAAGATGCATTCAAACTCATTGCATGATATACCCGGACAGACTAAGAAAGATAAAGCAAATAATAATAAGTTTGTTAATAAATGGAAATTGGCTGAGAGGGAGCATTATGATGATGATTATGATAATTGTTTTGGTTGTTCATCATAGGACTGGCGAGATGAGTTTCTACAATGGGACCCCGATGATTATGGCGGATTGAAGACGATCACATACAGTAAGGATGGCATATGGAAACCAGATATCACTCTCATAGAAAAGTAAGGAGTAAAAATAAATTACTATTAGGCTACACCAGTCACATCGCCAAACCGGGGTGGGGGGAATAAAGACAGAATGAGAGGAAGAGAGAGGAGTGAGTGAGTGAGTGAGAGATAGATAGATAGATAGAGAGAGAGAGAGAGAGAGAGAGAGAGAGAGAGAGAGAGAGAGAGAGTGAGAGAGAGAGAGAGAGAGAGAGAGAGAGAGAGAGGGAAAACATGGGGAACTAATAATAACGCCATGCTCTGAGATGAGTAGAAAATGACAGTAGTGGAAGATAGTCATCCTGATATGCCTGCCATATACAACTCACTTCATCCAGCGTTCCCTTATCTCTTCGCAGTGTCAACCAGGACTTCATCAATGAATTCAGCGCCGACGTCATCGTCACGTACAACGGCAGCGTTACGTGGTTCACCCCCATCATCCTCACGAGTGCCTGCATGGTCGGGGTTCGATACTTCCCTTTCGACTTCCAGACGTGTCCGATGACCTACATGTCATGGGCTTACGATTCCAACGGCATTTACCTTCAGTTACCGACCAACGAAGATCCTAATCAGGTATCCTCATCCTAATCCTAATCTTAATCCAGATCTTAATCTTAATCCTAATCTCAATTATAATCTTTTGTCGCATTATATTCTAAATCCTTATATCAGTTGTTATTCTAGTCTCAATCACACAATTTTTGTCTTAATCCTTATATCAGATGTTGTTCTAGTCTCAATCTCAATTTTATTCATAATCCTGGTCCAAGCCTACAACCAATTATAAACCTACTTCTTATCTCGATCCAAATTAGTAATCATATTTCAATTATAATCTTGGTCAAAATATCAAGAAAAAATTGTAACCGGGTCGAAGTCAGGCCATACTTTTGAAGCTTCTTGCAAGAGGAGACAAAAATGAGAAAAGACCGTTTGAAATCCTCTTTCTACTCGATCTGAAATGAAAACGTGTTCAGAATATGCTAAGAAAACAGACTGCTTTTGGGAAGAAACATTTTTAAAGGGGATATTAAGAACCATAATATTACACGCTTACACTGAATCTTTTCAGGGGAAGAGACGCGAAAGCTAAATATTTTGTGAAATTACGCGGATATTTGATCACTCCGCTTCTGTAGAGTGCATTTAGAATGTCATTGTTATCGCGTCGATCGTTATCATTAATTAATTTACAAACATATCGACGAGGCTTTTATCGCCTAGCTACCATCATTAGTAGCCTGTATATGTGTACACCTGAATAGAGAGATGCAGCTGTAGCCGCTAATGCCACCTGCATCGGGCAACGATTCGAACATAACACTTTTTAATCGAAAAATATAAATTTATTAAAGTTAAATAAGCAAATGGGAGGGGTGGGGGGGGGGGGGCGGACACAACTCCAAAAAAAAAAGGAAACACCATCAGAGTGCCTTTTGGTCAGAAATTAAAAATGGGAATACATGCTTTTTGTAAGTGGTTTTGAAAGGGGCACGTATAGCCCACCCACCCAATGCCCCAGTTGAACCATAGCATCTCGGTGCCCAAATGATGGTAACCTTCGTACAATTCACACACAAGAGTGAACTTCGACATTTAACACACGGCACATACATATTGTTAGACGATGCAGGACATTAATCTACATTATTTTGCCATTCTCAATCCAGGGGAGTGTTCACCAATGACTATAAGATCGACTTTAAGTTGGAATTAAACATTGCAGACCGTTCATACCACTTTTTGCTCTCACCATGATCTGTAGATAAACAAATTTCCTTCAATAATGAATTATAAAAAAAAAGTAAATTCTGAAAATTTGTGACCATGACTTGTACGTACCTTGAGAGACCAATGCCAGTAAATGGTGAGAGCAAACAGTGCGTGAACGGCCTGCTATAGTTAAGTCAAAATTTATTGGACTCCATGAAAGAACAGAGCCATTAGGTTAATGGCTCTGAAATGGACTATCCGACCATTTTATCATTCTATTATTGATATATAAGTATTTGCTTTTTTTTATATTGTGTTATTGTTTTTGTATGGTGATTTCCGGAAATAAAAAAAGAAACAAACAAATAGTTAAGTCCAACTTTATTGGACTCCATGAAAGAACAGAGCTGTTAGGTTAATGGCTCTGAAATGGGCTATCTAACCGTTTCATCATTCAATTATTGTTATACAAGTCTTTGATTTTTTTATTTTATTGTGTTATTGTTTTTTATGATGATTTTCGGAGAAAAAAAAACAAAAAAACAAAAAAACAAAACAAAAATAAAATTCCATCTTAGGTTAGTCTTTGTGAAACACCCCTAGGTGTAGTAAGTGATGGGTACTACCTGAAGTCACGGAAAAAATCCATTGTAATGCTTTCAGCACCCCAGGGGGTGTTTCATAAAGCTGTTCGTAAGTTACGCACGACTTTACGCACGACTGGAACATGGTCTTGGGTGCTAATCAGATTCTCAATCATTTACATGTAGCACAAGAACATATCACCAGTCGTGCGTAAAGTCGTGCGTAACTTACGAACAGCTTTATGAAACACCCCCCAGGACAACTTTGCTGAAGCAAGGGTAAGAGAGGTATACTATATGTAAACCTATTTTCAAATCCTTCAGTGGAGATACGCGCTCGAATAGTAGCTATCAATCATGTTTAATTTTGTTCATCACAGAACGTATTTCTCCAAAATGGCGTCTGGTCCCTACAAAAGGCGGTTGCTCACCAAAAAAACGAAACTTACGCCTGCTGCGAGACTGCATACTCCCAAATCGTCTACGAGCTAATTCTCGAAAGATCTTACGGGTTCTATGTGCTCAACATCGTTCTTCCTAGTGGCCTCCTCGCCTTTGTCAACTGCCTCGTCTTTCTCCTCCCGCCGGAGTCGGGGGAACGTCTCCAGTTTGCCGTGTCTAACCTCCTGGCCGCCATCTTGTTTCAGCAGCTCATCGGCGGTATCATGCCGCCTCTTGGCGATGAACTGCCTCTTCTTGGTAACGAACATAAATATCTTGAACAATAATGAAGATAAATATCGCAATGATGATATCAGTGGATATGAATATAACTATAATATATAATCTTGCGTTGATCAATACTTCTGATGCCGGGTTGTTGTTTTGTTTATTTTATATATCGATGTTTTGAATTGTACATGTGATAAGCCCTCATTCATACGAATCACGTGTATTGTTGGCCTATACTGTTAGGTATTTGTATTTGAATGTATCGACTTATCGTTTTCTTAATGCATCAATCGCTAATTCTCATTTTATCTTTGTTTGAATGAAATTACAGAAGCATATTCATAATAGGAGATTATATTGTATTTCTATATTGTATTTTAACTTCTTGATTCTATTGTATTGGTACAATATTGTAACTCTCTTTGTTTTCTTCTTCTTTTTAAACAAATCTGTAAAGCTAACACCGTTCTGCCATCCTACTGCAAAGATATGTTATTATAAATCCTCTTTTTAAAATCTGTTTAAAATTATTTTAATACCCAGGTATGTTCTTTGTCTACATGATCCTGACAAACTGTTTCGTTCTTGGTCTGAGTATCTGCATCCTGCGGTTCTACCACCAGCGAGGGGACAAGGTAGTGCCCATGTTCCTCCGTCGGATATGCTTCTTAAAGAGGGGCAATGAGAAATTGACGTTGAAACGCCATGCTAATCTCAAGGTATGGAGTCATCATGGGCAAATCGAGGGTGCCGAAACACCCCCTCCTTAATTGTGGAAAAGAGGGAAACAAAAGAAGAAAAGGAAGTTGAAAAGGAAATAGGGGCACAATTCAGAGGTAATGTCAAGATGGGTCATGATATAATGGTATCGTATTTATAACTGCGGAGAAAATCGAAAATATCAAGCCCTACCCCCCCCCCCTCCATTTCCGACTTTCAGTTAATGAAATGATTAATAAGGAGAAGGTTTTGTAATAAGCACATTATTAAGCATTTAAGGTATGGAATGTCGCGGATTCAGGGTTCTGTGCATTGCCACGGATGGGGGTGCAATATTATTTATCCCAATCTCCCAAATGCAAATTTAAAAAAAAATATATGTTTGTAATTGTCATTAACCTGACGTAACAATACTTCATTCCATTTGATTCTCTCCCCCTTCAGAATAGTGTCTTCTCCGTGGAGGAACCACACGCCGACTTCCTGGGCGAGACCAAGATGGATTCCCTACCACCATCGTCATCGCAAAACGCCGAGTCGCTCCGGTTAAGACCCAACCCCCACACTGCCGACGTCAACGACGTCCACTGCGAGTCGGCGACCCGGACATCGCCCTGGGAGAGGAGAACTTCAATCAGTACCCGATTGCTGTTGGAGCGGAACAGAAACGAATGGCAACAGGCCTCGCGTGTCTTAGACAATTATCTATTTCTGTTCATCGTTTTTCTGACGGTCGCCGTCGTCGTTGTCATAGTGATATTATTTTTGACCCGGTGACGAAACGCAGGTTGAACAGTAATTTTAATGCCCACCTTGCTTGCGATGAGGCCACTCCCCTGCCCTTCAAAGTTCAAATATTGTTGTAGTGATTACAAATACAGTCAAACCTGTCTTCTAAGGCCTCCAAAGGGAAACACAAAAATGGCCACTGATAAGTGGCTTTTCGAGACGGGATCTTCAGCAAACATTTCCTTCTAGAGAGAGGCAATTATGGGTGGCCAAAGAGACAGTATTTATATAATATCGGATGCCTTTGAGTGTGATACAAGAATATATCGCTCGAGCTATGACAATATTTGACGAGTCTAATATTTTCTTATAGCGAGAGCAATATATTCTTGTATCACACGAAAACAAAGCCATACAATATTATTATTATTATCTATATTATACTGACTAGCGAAATAACACAATTTGACTAACCTCGGTAAATATGGCTTTGTTTTCGTGTGATATCGATATGATATTGATATAAATAGTTGAAGTTCCCGGATGACTGAGCAATACGAAAACAATATTGAACAGTCATCCGGGAGTACACTGATTTATTGTACCACTTGGAAACCTTATATAGATAATTGGATTTCTATAACTACATTTCATTTTTAATATATGAAATCTTTATAAATGACTCTGAAATTATAAACGTCTATACTTTGACGAAATGTTACTATACACCTGTTAAAGCTTGATCTTAAATGTTGGTACGATATGTTGATAGAAGCTGACTTAATAGTAAAATTAAAGTAATTCATTATGCATTGATGGTTCGTGAGGACCTGTAACATATATATTTTTTAACTAACGAAAGTTCGCTGAAAATCTCGTGAGACCTTGTGTTACGTATATAGAGAGGGGCTCTAAATACAAGTTCGAGTTCCACTCGGCTACTATGCTTTTCTAAAAAAATGACAGAAATTGATACATTTGTAATGTATGTTTATTTTAATTCTTTGAGAATGTATTTCCCTTCTCAAAGGGACTCAATTATTTCATTGATTGATTGAATGAGGTGCAAGTCAGTTAAAAGTTTGTCTACCACTATCTCTGAAGATAAATTAATATTCGTTTTGAAATGAAGGTCTCAACATTTTGATCACAGACGGATTATTTTTTTCTCCAAAAATACAAAAAAAGAATGATAAAAACATAATTATTTAGATTGAAACGTAGTTCTTTCTCGTACGGGTAACCAGTAAAGACATGGATGGCAACATGATGTAATGGGTCCCCTCTCTCTCTCTCTCTCTCTCTCTCTCTCATGCATGTTCTACAAGTTTCGATCTATTTTCTTTAAAAATATATTTCTCAGGTAAGCCAATATGGAGAGCAATGCAAGAATTAATCCTTGAAAACACAGACACTGTGTAATAAAGTGACCTTCACCGAGATGTGTGTACATAATGTAATTCACTAGAAGAATATGATATATGCGTACGTTCTTTTATTTCAAAAGATTGCAATGCAGTCGAACCTGTCTATAGCGACCGCCCAAGGGAAACACAAAAAGTGGTCTTTGGAGACAGGTTCCTTTAGTACATGTTTAAATGAGAAACCATTTTCAAGGGAAACAAAAAAATGTGGTCTTTGTAGAAAGGTTGTCACTAAAGCAGGTTTGACTGTAGTAACTTGTGTTAATGACGTGCTTTATATGGTTGCTGCATTATGTTTTACTGCAAGCTGACACTAAGTCATAGTTTTACATATCGTAAACAATTGAATGATAAGATTGAGAGGTTGAGAATAATATTTGAATGGATTTTTATAGCCGTGCGTATGTGTATATTATATGTCAATATTGTCATGAGAGAATTATTATTATACAGTGTTGTGATCAGGCGCGTACGCAGGAATTTTTCGAGGGGGGGGGGGGGGGGGTTAGAATTTGAAAATCACACCGGGGGCTGGGGGGGGGGGGGGGTAAGAGGACATTACAAAAATTGTCGGCGTCGTTATCTTGTTAAAGTAAAGTATTTACTTTAATTTTCCATTTTTATATCATTTACTCTCGAGTTTGACTCATGAAATGTGGTGCAAATATGTTCAATTAATTAAATGCTAACACACTATGGCAGGAAAACGAACTGGGACATATTTGGCAGATTTATTTGTATTCCCTTTAAAATAACACAATAATTCATTGTGTTCGTCAAGATTGTTATTCCTCGTTATATCAATGAGAAATTATAAAGACTATTACGATTACAAATCATTTTAATGTCCATTGTATCAAACTCAACCACACGCTCTATGTTAACATTTGATTGTCTCATAAAATATGTGTGCAACCTTTACTAACTAGTCAACGTTTTTATTAAATAAAAAAACTGAAAATTGATAAACATATCTATCCAGAAATTGACAAATGGGGAAGGGGGTGGAAAGAATCGTTTCCAGTTGGGGAGGCGGGATATCATGGGGCAGCCCCGTTGAATCACCGAAAGGGCATTGGCCTTTTCGGGGCCTTAACAAGGAGGGGAAGGGGGGGGGGGGGGGGACGCCACTCTTGTTGAATTTCTTTCAAATCTATAATTCATACCGTTCAAAAAAATGTTTAAGAAAGTTACGGGCAAAAAGGTTACCGTTCCTCAAGATAAAAAGAGAAAAAATCCTTTCTATTGGAGCTTAACTTCAAAATTGTGTTGACAAATTGTGATGAAAAAAATGTTATAAGTTCCTACTAATCTTTGATTTCATTAAGTTTTTATTTGACCGGTTTTGTTTAGATTGTATCGACGGCCTATATAAACATAGGCGTTGATTGTTTCGTCACATGCCCCAAAATATCAAATAAAACGTTTTGTAAAGTATTATGTTTAATTCATTTCATTTGTCTTCCAGGCGCTTATAAATATATTCATACATGATATTTTGCGTTTGCTGATGACTGTTAAACATTTCGATATTTATGATTTAGTCGTTGCGAATCTATGCACTGTATCCATTAAGCATGCTGAAGAGAAGAAAACAAACTAATTACGAGAAAACTACGAAATGCAAATTACAAATTGATGTTCAAAAATATAATATTGTCTCCAAACAATAGGATTTACTTCTCGTGTTAAATACAAGTAAAAGTAGCAGTGTTTTATGAAGTTACATGTTGTTAAAGAAATTGCCCGTTATAATCTATTTGAATATAATAACGAATGGAAAAGATTTTAAAATGAAGGTACTTCATGATACATCACGATATTGAAACAGATATTGGTAAAAGATGTTAATTACATGTATGTTTCACTCTATAGAGATTCTACTATTCATTTTGTATTATAATTAGTAAGTTCCCGATGCTGGTGTCATGCAATGTTTATCTTGGATATGTATATACAATTGTAATCATTTTATTATTATCTGTAATGTTCGTTTACCAGCTGAGCACCCATTGTACAATAATTTAAATACGTGTACTTTTGCCTACATTGTAAGAAAGGGAGGGACAATATAAACAGCACCACCGCATGTTTCTTTTTTCTTTCCCTTTTTATATTTTTTAAATTTATTTCGATTGGTCACTAATATCCGTCCTCCATTCATTAACACAAATTATTACACCGGGGCCTTCATCTTTCTAAGCTTGCTTTCATGTAGGTCCCATCATATTTCTCTCATGTGAATCAGCATCTATATTGACCACTTATCTTTATGTTATATATTATGTATTATTGATTGTTATTTTATCACAAACAAAACACTTGTACTTTGTTTTGAAATATATATGTAACATGAGAAATATGAAAATAAAATAAAATAAATGAAATTAAGATGAAAATATTTCAGTTATAATTATTTATTCTCTTTGCTCCCACTCTGATATCTCTCTCTCTCTCTCTCTCTCTCTCCCCCCCCCCTCTCACCCTCTCTCCCCCTCTCCTCTTATCCGTCCTCTCTGTTTACCTCAATAACTCCATCTTTTTTTTTTAATATCAATTTCTTTCTGCTTTTTTTATTCTCTGTTCCATCGTTTGGTATTGTTAACTATTTCTTAATTCTTAATTGCGTTCTAGATTCTGGCAGGAAATCTATATTTTCAAATTAGTGTTGACATTATATCTTCCTTCATTCTTTTGTCGGCATTTCAAAGAATGAGACTTAATATTAATAAACCACTACAGAGAGAATGATATTGATTATGTGGGTTTTTATACTACTCAACCATGCTCTTAATTTTCCTTTCATGCATCGACATAAAAATTATGTGATAAATTCGCTCTAAAAAGCTTGAACAGGGTAACATTATCGTTCAAAATAATTTTGGATCCGTTAATGGAAATTATACATGCGTCTTGTTCTTTCGTTTACACGAAAATGAAATGACGTAATTTCCACAAACTAGACTTGACATAGCGGATTGGAAGGAATAACAAGTTTTCAACTCTACTTAATGTGGAGAGTGTTGGATTATTCCTACAGCATGTGAAGGATGGAAAGACATAAAGAGAGAGAGAGAGAGAGAGAGAGAGAGTAGTTCGTGAGTGTGTGCGTGATAGATAGATAGACATAGACAAAAAGAGATATATGTAGAGAAAGAGGAAGAGAGACAGATATAGAAACAGTATGATATAGAGAGAGAGAGACGCACACACACAGAGGAGAGAGAGAGAGAGAGAGAGAGAGAGAGAGAGAGAGAGAGAGAGAGAGGGGTGGGGATAGAGACAGAGAGACATATATAGAAAGAGAGAGTGACATAGAGAGGGGAGGGGGTATAGAAGCATGTTATGAATGTGAAATTAAAAGTAAGGTAGAGACAGAAGAGGATAGGAGGAAAATGACGAACAGAAGGGAAAGAGAGAGAGAGAGAGACATGGTAAATGGGAGAGGAAAAGGGCTTCGAGAGAGAAGGCGAGTTAAAGGTATAGACCAGTGCTGGTCATGTGATTGCATTGTGAAAGAAACGTTGTGGAATCGATCAGAAAAGCTTTATCATCAAGCACATAACTATTGGTGTGTACTGCAAGGTTCTGGAATCATCAAAATTATTATAAATTTTGCCCAGTCTTGGAAAAGTTACAAGCACTGCACACAGACAGATGTATATGGGACTACGCGATATCTATCCAGGCCGGATGGATATGATAATTTACAAAATATATTACTCAGTAGGCGGTTTACCTGCAAAATGTGTATGATCACGTATTAGTCAAAACATATTCTTTCACATGATTGGTAATAAGAGCTTAAAACTGGTCTATATATCTTTAAAGAGATAGGCAGACGAAACAAAAATCCAGAAAAACCAGAGGCAGACTATGAAACTGAGCTAAGAAATATAAAAACCAACCAGAAATTATTTTACATCATTCTTCTTCCATAAAAGCCATGAGAATACAAAGTGGCAAACGGAAACCACATCCGAAAGAGGGGAGACTTTGGGAAGTTCAATTTAAAACGGACTACTCCCCAAATAGACCGCGCAATGAATCGATGAATTCCCAGCCCCCAATCAAGCCACTCAGGTCCTAAATCATGTCATCCATTTTACGTCTTTCGGTGGTAAGGCAATGCGCCATGTTTCTCCCTCGAGTTTAAAGAGAAAGTCAAGTTATGGTCATGTGATTGCATTGTGAAAGAAATTGCGTGAAAGTGATTGGAAGACGTTGATAACATAGCACATAAATATTGGTGTATACTGTAAGGTTTTGGAATCATCAAAATGATAAGAAATTGCTCAGTCTTGTTAAAGTCACATGGACTCTACACAGAAATGTGTACATGGGACTACACAAATAGATGGCATGAAAGCGTTGTCCATAATGTTAAGCCGTTTCCAGTCATATTTCGAACAGAGGATATTTGAAGAACCACTCTTATCAGGGAAAATTCTTTTTATATGCTACCCCTCCACACTAACATAAACAGAATGAAAGAGCTCACATATCATTTTTCACCTAAAACTAATCTAAACTAAAGTTTTCTCTTTAAACACTCTCTCAAACCATCACTTCTGCATCGTTTCCTGTATGCATATCCGAAAAGGTCATTCATTTAAGGTACAATTCCATTTATTTAAATTCATCAAACAGATAGAAAAGAAATATCGTCAATAAAAAGCAAATTCTTGTTCATTTTGAATGATTCCTAGAATCAGAGGCGTATCTGGGGGGGGGGGGGGGACGGCACCATACTACTGGATAAATTAAATGCGTATCAAAAATGCAACAGAGGCGGTGGGGAGGGGTTCTATCGTCTTCTTTAAACCTCTTTTCACCATTTTTCACCATTCGTTTGAGGGCACGCTCTGCCCCATAGCTTATCCATTGCGTATAATACCAAGATACAGTGGGTTTGCGCATTAAAAAACAAGCATTGCGTGTATTAGAAATTGTGATCTCATCAATCTTCTCAAACTGTTACAAGGGATGACTGTTGTTTTTTGTTTTTCGTGTTTAAGGCCCCCATCAGGGATCTGCAAACCCTCAAAAACTGATATCAAAATCTTTATCAGCAAGATGAGTTTATTAAGATCAATAGACTCTTTGGTTTTCTGTCTAAGAGTGAAAGTTGAAGCCCTCTTTTCGTACACCACTTATGGGGTGAATTAAATACTGCTAGTTCCAAATTTCAAATTTGACGAGAAAAAACGACTATAAGTTTGCTTATAATGAAATATTCTGCCACCATAATTTTAACCAAGTTTTCCGTTATTAATTTGTTTATATAATTTTGGCCCTTTTACAAGTCTTGTGATTTTCTCTGTGCAAACCCCTGAAACGCCTTTAACGATTCTCTAAGCCCACCATATCATGAATATGGAGGAAACCGATCACGATTATAATTATCTTTCCTCAAAGGCCCACTCAAGGAGAATTACAATAGCATCACAGAGAAAAATTAAACATATATACATGCATATGATGTATGTATGTTTATATAAAAGATACACATAGAAAAACATAGATAATTGATGCTTTAATTCCAACCCATGTACCTGTAATCAAGAGGGTGAAAAATCATCTTTGATTTTTGTCACAGCTAATCAGTCATTGACTGCATGGAGAGCACAACTTTAATAGTAAAACTGAGCAGTTTCCTGGAGAGCCTCAGAGAAAAATACTGATCAGATTATATTGTGATCATAGGAGACTGATTGATTGAAAGAGAGAGAGAGAGAGAGAGAGAGAGAGAGAGAGAGAGCTAGAAAGAGAGAGGAACAGAGGACTCGATAATCGAAATTTAACCAATTATTAATTCATGAGCAGTCCATTCTGCGAATTTTAATCAGAAACGCAGAAATTGTGTAAATGCGCTAGTGAAAGTCTTTATAAAACTGAAGTGCATTAAGTTATTGGATCTACGCAGAAAAAGCCATACATTTTTGAGAAGGTTGAGTTCCGGTTTAATAAGTGAAAAATAATTTGTGAACTTTCCCATCCTTTTCTAAATTCCATTTGAAAGAATGTCAATGGGTGCGATTTCTCAATTAAAGGATTGTTCCTGAGTTGCTTTCGTGTATTTAAATATGTCTAGAACTAGTTTAGGGCCTAATTTTTATGCAACCTGTTTGTGCGGTCTCATATATCCATATATTTTTCTAGTAATTCCCGTTGTCATACAAATGGACAAATTTTCGGTATCATTTTATTACTAACTTTATTATTATTGATTATTTGTAAATAATAATCACAATACACTATAATAATTCCTCTTTATTACTAAAGCAAAAATAAAATAATTTTCAGACCCTCTTCTTTTACAGCACATTCTCGGTACACGCTCAGTACTCCAAACGACGTTCATTTAATAATGTAATGATAATAATAATAGAGGGTTCTTGTATAGCACTCAGCCTCATGTCTGTCAGATTTGACACTCATGGGGATGTTTCACAAAGACTAAGATCGACTTTAAGTTGGCCTTAAATATGACAGGTCGTTCATGCCATCATTTGCTCTCACCGTTTACTGGCATGGGTCTCTCAAGGGACGTACAAATCGTGGCCACGATTTTTTTAAAGTTCATTATTGATCGAAACAAATATTATCTAAAGAACAAAATTGAGAGACCAATAGTGAGAGCAACCAGTGGCATGGATGGACTGCCATAGTTAAGTCCAAGTTAAAGTCGATCTTAGTCTTTGTGAAACACCCCCTGGCGCTCCTCCAGAATGTGTCACGTGATCGTTTGAAAACCATGGAAGCTAGCTCGATGAGTTAACGAAGCAATGGCCGACGGTGAACCGTTAAGATATTCTCACCACTTATTCCATTATTGGAACAAATTGGAGCACACTTGGGAAGAGCACACATGGAATACAATAAATAGAGGGAAATCTAAGACGGCACACCGAGGAAACATGTTTTCTTTATTGTTTATCAGAAGTACTTCAGCGTTCAGAAAATCAATTTGCTCGTAAAAACGCAATCGAAGTGAATGACGATTTAAAGTACCTTCTGTCAATTCAAGTACGATTACAAATGCTTTTAAAACGTGATGTTAGACTTTGAAGTGCTGTTAAAATGAAGCAACGTGTTGTCGAATAATGTTTAATCGATAGAATAAAGAAGAAATACCAATCATGAAGCATGAAAATGAAGAAAAAACCAGGAAGAAAGTTAAAATGAATACAGAATATCTCGGTGATTACAACAAAATTACGAATCTCCTTTATAATTTTATCATTAACTATGACATTTCACGCAAATCAGACTATCCCTCATACGGTAGAGGAGGGGGGGGGGGGGACATTTACCATCGAATCGAATGGTGAAGGAGGAAAGAGAGATGGAGAGAAGGAGAGAAATTTCTACTGCACTCCCCACATGATCCCCGATGTAGCAAATCCTTCATCGGTGTGCCCCCCTCCCCTCCTAGCTAAATCCCTGCTACGCCACTCCTATAGTCTGTGCTTTCACCTTTATTACCTTAATCAAATCTACCATCTTGGCCTACTCCAACCTTCAATCACATTATGTACACTTACAATACATTGAGATACAGGGACAATTATACTCCTGGGGCCCATTTCACAAAACTTGTCATCAGTGACTAATGACAGTTTTTGTTATAAGCTAGATAAATCCTTGCTTCTGATTGGTTATCAGCAGATTTGCCACTGATTTTCGTTATTTGTTATCGAAAAAAGGCTTTGTGAAACGGGTCCCAGGGAGCTCCTAATGAACATGACCTACGAGAGTATACTGAACAGTGGATTCACATGAGAGATAAACGAGATGTGGTCACCAACGGGACAGAATGTCTTCAAGTGGCATTGCGAGAGCCGAGAGGAAAGGGGGGGGGGGGCGAAGTCAAGGGCGGCTGTTTTTTTTTTTATTTCATAGAGGGGGTCTAATAAATTTGAAAGCATTGTGATAAGCTTAACAAGTACCGTTATCGAGCAACACAAATTACTGACATGCAAGAAAGGGGGAAAATGGGTAGCAGATTTGGGGATGTGTTGATTAACACCCCAAAAGTCTATGACAAGCAGAAAAAAAGAGTTCCATTCCCCTGACCTCCCGATCCGCCCCTCAGAGTGACACTCCGATTGAGCCCATTGAAAACCCTTGTGAAGGCGTCATTGCTGTCGCCAAATGTATGCTCTTTCAATCTACCTCCGTGAATTGCGAATATTGGTGACCTTTTGCTCGTTGGAAAATGGGTCCGACTTCCCCATTTAAAATGGTTTAGCAATGCCCCAGATCTGTACTGATGACCTGAAGCAAGTGATCTTGATCAAAACCATTTGAACCATGTTTATACGACTCCATTAACTGCCGTTTGTTGCGAAACGGGTAAATGTTCAATTAATTATGCTACGGAGATAAATCAAGACATGCGAATTTCATTCTTGTTGTCACGGGCAAGAAAAATAAAGGCCTTTTCATTGAACTCCTTGAAACTCGATCGCAAATGAAATTTAAAAAAGCACTCGGTTTTATTCTTGTTTACAGCAGAATATTTAATGTTGCCATTTCGCGAGGGTGTTCACTGGATTTCTCATTACTCTCCTCTAAAATTGTAAGGCACTTGTTAGCATAAATTTTGAAGAATTTAATTCACCGAAGGAAAAATAATTATGTTTCTGCATTAAAGATTTCCGATGGTTAATTGGTTCGCGAACAGATTCGGACAAGCTCTACAGCTTGTCAAAGTTGACTGCATTTTGGTAATTGAAATCACTTCAGGTCGCAAAGCTCTAAAACTTGGCTTCTGACGCTCAAACTCGGGACGTCTTAGAGATAGAAGAAGAAGAAAGAGAAGGGGGAAGTCAATTTCCAGACGTCTTACGTTGGAAAGAATATCTTCAGGATAGGATTTATCCAGTCTATGGGATATAAAAACAGCTTTTGCTTGATCTTCTCTTCTTCTACTATTTCTTTTTTCTCATTCTTTATCTCCCCTTTCCCATGCTTTTCCATCTCTCTCCCTCTCCCTCATACTCCCTTATAACTCCTTCTTTCCTCTCCATCTAATTTGACAAGACAAAGTATTCAGTGATCCTGTCAAGATTTAGTAGTTTTTTTACCACTGCAAATTGACACTTAAACAGTCTTGCATTTAGCTTTTGTAAAGCCCTTCCGTATATAGATGCTGTTTACTCATGTCACTTGTGACCATTACGAAAAATAGTGTTGCTTGTGAGTCCTATGTAAGTCAAATATAGACAGGGTCGAATGTTTTAATTTCTGATATAATGACAAACTTTCATAAAAATGAAATTGCACTATTCAAATCAGTCACAGAATATCATTACACTGTCTTTAGCTCCGGCAACCGTTATAAGCGCATAATTTCTAATAATAAAACCAACTAACTTTTTACCTAGTAAATGTAGATTAACGTCTAGCCAAAGGGCATTTCATAAATGCCGTGCGGCCATGCCTGGCCTTGAACCCCAAACTTGCACAGCTTCAGTCAAGTTGTTTAACCACACCTCTACCCTTCCTACATCTGTATTAAGAGACAACCTTTGATAAAAGTGCAATGAGTAATAGCATAAATATCGGGCTGAGATTCGAACCTGCAACCTTCTGATAGAAAGCCAAGAGAACAAACCACTTTTCCTACAGCACAGTCTTCTTCTCACGGTTACATCCCAATATCAACATTTACATATGCGTGTCACCATTGCTGTCACCAACGTTGACGTATAATTTTGAAAGGGCAGGGATTTTAATCGATAACATGGCATTTCATCCTCGACTTTTCAAAATCACCTGTCCCCGTCAGATTAAATGAGGGGGAAAAGATATAGCATGTATGGGCCTCTTTTTATACTTTGAACTTGATGAAACTTAAAAGAAATTTTGATCTGACCCTCAATCTTTCGATCAATGATATCCATTTAAAGCTATACTGTATAGTTTCGGTTCAGTGCATGTATGGACTTTTTACAATCTGATAATCATGGATTTTCGAAGCAAAACAATGTAACTTATACTTGTTATTATATTTCAAAATGTAATATCCTATCAGAAAGTAAAGCTCAGAGAGATAAATAGACCTAGGTAGGTAGGTAGGGAGAGAGAGAGAGAGAGAGAGAGAGAGAGAGAAAGTGTGTGTGTGCGTGTGTGTGTGTGTTTACTTGTTCCCATCGTTCAATTTCCTCAAGATGATTGTTACAAACAATCTATATAAACCTACTGTACGTGCTCATTGCAGTGGCGCGCCGTCGTATCATTTTTTTCTCTCTCTCTTTCTCTGCCTATCTGTCTCTGTCTCTGTCTCTCTGTCTATCTGTATCTCTGTATCTAATTATATATATATATATATATATATATATATATATATATATATCTTTCTCTCTCTCTCTCTCTCCCCCTCTCTCTCTGTCTCTCACTCTCGCTCTTTCTCCTTTTTATGCCTTCTCCATTTGATAAGGGGGGGCGTGTGCCCTTTTCATCATCCGGGTAACTACGCCAATGTTCGTCCTTTTCCACCGTGTAATTCTTTGGGTTTGATGAGTGACATAAACTCAGCTGACAAGCTCCTTGCCCTTCTTGCATTTTATTCATTTAAAGAGAAGGTTGAGTTCTGGGAAGAGGTGAACAATAATTTGTGAGCTTTATCATTGTTATTATGCAAGTGTTGAAGAACATCTGATAAAAAATGTTCCCTGAAAAGCAGGGGCGGCGATTTCTCGTCATGACCGGGGGGGACGAATTTATTTTAGGGGGGGGGGGGAGGGGAGGAAACAAAACCGCATCATCACCGCTCTTACATGTTACATGCAGGCCCCGCGGTTTTAGGCATTAAATTAAGATCAGATGAGCATCCAGGGCCCGCCTGGGGCCCTTGGTGGGATGGAGGAGTGGAGCCCCCGGATGCTCAGGGTTTAGGCTTTTGAATATGGTCAGATGAGCATCCAGTGGCCCGCTTAGGGCCCAGGTGGGGTTCAGGGGGCGGAGCCCTCGGAAGCTCAGGTGTTATAGGCATTTAATTATGGTCAGCTGAGCAACCAGGGGCCCGCCTTAGGGCCCTTGGTGGGGTAAATGGTGCAGAGCCCCCGGAAGCTCAGGGAAAATCATGCCATTTCAGCAAAATCTGTAAATTAGTCACTAGTATTGCATTCGAAATAAACCCCGTTTGAGATTTATCGGGAGGGGGGGGGGGGGGGGGGGACTGCTCCAAGCTCGAGTAAGTGAGCATATTGAATGAGAGGGCTGTAGCTGACGAAAGTGACTACCCCCTCACAAGTTTTGAAGTTTTGTTGTATTACAGAATTATATTCCTTAGCAAAACTATAGTATGAAATCAAACAATGTACTTTTTTTCACACTTCACTTTTTTTTACAGTATTTACTGGTACTACATTTTGAAGGATATATGCGAGGGAGCATAGCTCCCGAGCCAGAAGATTTTTTAGCATTTTTATTTGCCTAAACGCTGCTCTTGGGCCCTCCAAAGCCCAATAGTGTATTGCAGTCTTTAGTCGGTATTTGCTGTACATTGTTTTTGTGCACTTTTTCAAATTTTCCGGGGGGGACGATCCCCTCCTAAAAAAATCGAGGGGGGGACGTGTCCCCCCCGTCCCCCCCGGGATCGCCGCCCCTGCTGAAAAGTATGGCTCTTCAATGCCTTTACATTCTAAATATGGCATATAACAGCATACAAATCGGGACGGATTTTTATGCCACATTTTCGTGTAGTCCCATATACATATTTCTGTGTACAGTGCTTGTAACTTTACGAAGGCTGGGCCAAATTTCTTATCATTTTGGTGATTCCAGAACCCTGCAGTACACACCAATGCTTATATACTAGATGTTCAACCTTTTCTGATCGATTCCACACCGTTTCTTTCACAATGCAATCGCATGACCAGAACCCAACTTTATCTTTAATTAGACTAAAGGAAATTACGCCCCCGGGGCTAACGAAATATATACAGGTGAAATAAATACCTCTACTGCTGGAGGCTGCATACACGGTGAGACCGGATACTGGACAGCATTTGCTGATGGACACCACTCGAGCACTTTTAGAAAGAGACACTTTCAGCGGCGTAGCCAAGGCAAGACCTGGAGGGCCACATTGCCCAGCCCAGCCCCCCCCCCAATGACGCTTACACTTTAGCATGAATGCTCTATACATGAGAATTTCAAAGTACAATCTCAGTGTATCATATTGAATTTTAATACGCTTCACCACAATTTTAATTGCTCAGCAGAAGAAAAGGCAGCGACCCACTGCACCCCCAATTAAAAAAAAAGAAGCAGCTTGGCAATCTTAACGTGCGTAACACGAAAAATGAACTCAGACGATGTGTTTAAAACTGACGCAAAATAATGAAACTAATAGAAGGGGCCTTAAAAGGTTAAGTTATAGAACAGTGACCGACCCCCTCCTCTCTCTCTCTCTCTCTCTCTCTCTCTCTCTCACTCTCTCTCCCTCTCTCTCTCTCTCTCTCTCTCTCCCCTCTCTCTCTCTCCCTCTCTCCCCTCTCTCTCTCTGCTTCTCTTTGTCATTCTGCCCCCTCTCTCTCCCATCTCTCTCGTTATTTCCGCGGAAAAGTCGATTAACCACTGAATCCCCAACTGAAAAACAACAACCTGGTTATGCCGCTTGGCATTCTTAAAAGAAGGATTTAGGTGAAGCGATCTTATTATTCTGAAAAACATTTGCTCGCTCAAAAATAGTCAACGATCGATGAAAGAAATGTTTGTATCCTGAAAATTTGGATCGATTGAAGCGCATGTAATATCCACCGGCATTTCTTTTGGCGGCATTATATGAAATGCAGTTCCCCCTAATCAAATGCATGACTAGAAATTAGAAAGAAAAAGAAAGAGAGAGAGAGAGCGGGAGAGAGAGAGAGGGGGGTGGAGAAAGTGAGAGGGGAAGGCAACGTGGAAAAGATGGCATGGTGCCCTTTTATTTTATTTCTAGTTCATTCGTTTAGAACTCCCGCGTTCCATGGTACCAGTGCCCCTCAAATATTATTACACCACTGGATGACATGACTAACGATCTGGTTTTAGTGTCGAAAATTATTGTCATCCTCGCAGAATTCAGCAGGTAGCTTAGTAAATTGGATAGTATGATTAGAGATACTGGCGATTAAAGTCACAAAGACATTTGTCAAAGTGTAATATAGATGGCATTATGAACAATTTCGTAAAACCAAAGTTTAGCTGACAACTTGCACGGTTGCGGAAGAAGAGGATTATGGACATTGACGACTGTACTGCATCCACACGAGACGTCATTTGATGTTCCAATTTATTAGTTCAAAATGATTTATACCATAGTAAAACGAGCTATAAAAAAACGGAAGCCCTGCTTCATGTAAACATGAAACATGTTCTATATAATATTTGTACTTGTACTGCTTTTCTGCGCTAGTGTTCGTCGACGCCTGTTTATTTCTTTCAAATCTGAAACCTTGCGCTTGGCCGTGACCCCTACGTCACTGAGTTGGGTTACCCCTGTTATGTGCACAGAGGATGTTTTCCAATCTGCCCTGTGTGAATGGCTTTACGTGACATGGTGCTATGGAAATATTGCTCAGCATGTGCAATGTTTACACAGACTTTGGGCTGCCAACCAAACACACGTTATCAAAACATTCGCAAAACGTGAAACCTTTTAAAACGTTTATTGACGTCCAAAGGATGCTTTGTTTACCCAGGGTAGATCTATCCCGTGTATGCATCCACCTGGAGTTACTTTAATGGCGCAATGTAAACGCAAATCGCGTGCAACCAGCATTAATAATTGAAAAGACAGGTGTTGTACCCGAGAAGAGATAACATATTAGAGTTAATCTCTACATTATAGCCAGTAGCTTAGCTTGAATGGTGGGAATTAGGGCAATCGACGATAAATAAAAATGACAAATGTTCGGCTGTATGTAGATCATCGTTTTTAATTTCGCACACCGCTATAGAATCGTAAAGAAAGGTTATTAATTAACATGTTGGGAGAATCGGTTAGTGTCATCCGATCTATTCGTTTAAAGGTACAAATTAATCTGCTTAAGTTATCATTAGTAATCAAAGTTCTTTACACATTTTAACTTAGTTTTATTTACAGTTTTGTCTTCGTAAGCTTTCGTTTACGCATTCACTAGCCCTTGATACTAATGTTTCTAACATATCTAAACGCAGTCAGCCTATATACAATTATTATTAGTTGTGGTAGTAATAATAATGATAATATTAAAATTAACAATAATAATGATCGATAGTTAAAAAAAATAAAAAATTATATTGCATTTAATACTATAGTGTCTCTACGCGATGTACAATCATTACACCGGCTTCAGCCGAACGGCCCAAGGTGCCCTGGCATTCGAGGAAATATATTCCTACCAGTTACGCATTTCGATCACCTGAGCGGAGAGTAGCAAATGTATATTATTGTCTTACCAAAAAACAATAGTGCCGTGACTTGAACCGCGAACCATGCGATACACAGTCTGGGGACGTATCCACGACACCTATAACAACAAAGTAACATAGCTAAAAGTACAAAATTAGTAAATAACTCTTTTAACCTATATTCTTGTTGCTTGAGACTTTCCAGCTTTCCAGGAGAGTTTTATAAACAGTTCAACCACCCCATTTTCACTTTAAATTGTAAAAAGGTAGTTTGTAGAGCGTTACGATTATGTTTGGTTTAATGATCAAGAGGAACTCTAATAAGCGAGTTCGTAAATAGCTCTGGACCGCATGACCCCAAATTATCCACAGATCTTAGACACGATGGATACTTCCCACCTGTGCATTTTAGAGTAATCACTGCCAAAGTGATGGAGGTGCTTCATGAATACCTTTTGTTTGCCTCTTGAGAAGAATACTTCCACCTGTGTATCAGATAAATGTACTGTCGGTACATAAATGAATACTAATTACATAACTTTAATGAGCACGATACGAGTATTCGTCTCAATGATTTTACAATTTGGGTCCGAATGACCTTGATCTGCTCATGCGCAAATCCTACTTACGAACTCGCTTATTAGCAATGAAGCATGTCGGAGTGTTCCGTTCAAGGTATTTTATTTCTCTGTGGGGCGATAAAAGTTTGATATGAAACATAATGTCTCTAACATCGCCCTCCAATGGCAAGGATGATATTGATTAGTGGAACTTGAAGGACAATTGGCATAAGAACAAGGACAATACCGTGTGTCTCAAAAAAAACGTAACACTTTTGAAATGGTTGCCAAATTGAGCATATATAATTTTATGAAAAAATGTCTATATGTATGGAAAGCTAAAGGACCAACCTTTCATATGATATGAAAAAATTAAAAAAAAATCATGCTTCGATGGACAGTGTTCACTTAAGTTAGAGGTATGAAAATGGGCCTGCGCAGGATTTTTCCTTCCAATTTTGGACAGGTAAATTACTTGTAACTTACAAAATAAGGTCGATATGAGATATTCATGATCGATGGATCAAAAGGATATTTTGAATCAAAAGGATATTTTGAATACCTCGAATTCTGGTATTTTCAATGCATAATGAATGATGTACTTAGCTATTACATGTTTGGGTCATTCATAAAACCTGAATAAAATGTGATTGATGATCCACCAAACTTACGGAAGAAAACTGATAAAGAAAAGGCAAGGGGTAGGTGATGGGATGGGAAAAGGTTGTGGGGGGGAGGAGAGTGGGTTGCATAATGTCAATTATGATTTTGAATACGGTATTTCAATTTAACATTTTCCCATTCTTCCTTCATCCTGTTCACATCTACCAGATCAATGATACAATAAGATGGGAGTGGAAGTTGGTGTGTGTGTGTGTGTGTGTGTGTGGCAGGGGTGGTGTTTGGGGATTGATAAATGACAGAGAGAAAGGACTGGTATTCAAAACATCCTTTTAACTCTTAATCCATCGATCATGAATATCTCATATCAAACTTATTTTGTATGCTAAAAGTA
This sequence comes from Strongylocentrotus droebachiensis, assembly GCA_035222895.1. Classification (NCBI taxonomy): domain Eukaryota; kingdom Metazoa; phylum Echinodermata; class Echinoidea; order Camarodonta; family Strongylocentrotidae; genus Strongylocentrotus; species Strongylocentrotus droebachiensis. The sequence goes on from JAVYIG010005015.1 coordinate 120,902, forward strand.
ACTTACCTGTCCAAAATTGGAAGGAAAAATCCTGCGCAGGCCCATTTTCATACCTCTAACTTAAGTGAACACTGTTCATCGAAGCATGATTTTTTTTTCAATTTTTTCATATCATATGAAAGGTTGGTCCTTTAGCTTTCCATACATATCAACATTTTTTCATAAAATTATATATGCTCAATTTGGCAACCATTTCAAAAGTGTTACGTTTTTTTTGAGACACACGGTATAGGCGACATGTAGACAAAATAAAATGATAAACAAATACGTTAGCTTATAAGCATGAGGGACATTGGAGTTATGAGGTGTAATGACTTATCCGCCCCTTTCTTTCTGTCTCTCTTCCCCCTCCCCATCTCGCTCTCTCCCCTCCCTCATCTCTCTCTCTCTCCCTCCCTCTCTCTCCCCCTCTCTCTCTCTCACTCTCTCCCTGTCTCTATCTCCCTGTATGTCTCTGAATCTCTCTCTCTTTCTGTCACCGTTCAGCTCTTGTCTTTTTCTCTATCAGTCCCCCATCTCTCTCTCCCCATCTTTCTCCATGGGGGTTAGGTTAAACATTTCAAGACTAGACCTATAACTACTTTGAACTTATTATGACCCCGGTTCCAAAAACAGTGAACGATGCTTACATGCTTATGTGTTTCGAGCTTCTAATGGGTTTGTACAATTTTGCACCATATTGACTATGTTGGCTATAATGTTGACATGATCGACTATTTCGATCTAACGCTGATGTGGACATACTATTCCTACCCGATTTCATGTTTTCCCTTTAATGTGAGATTTTTACTTTTAATCATTTGATCGCGATTCTTTAGTTCTGATAATAAATCTATATACAATTATTCTGTGTGACTTTCAGGTTAAATTCGAGATTTTCGACACAGAATCTAACGCAGATATGAACATACAAAATTAACAACTGCCAGAAAATGTTTTTTTAAAAACTAGATTTCAGCTGACCATCTCATTGCATTTCAATTATACGTTATTGGAACTTTTCAATGTTTATTTGTTGATTCCCTAATATAATATAAGAGTAGATCTAATGAGTATGTGCAAATTCTCGACTACAGTAACCTCATAAAAAAAATTTCAAGGATTTACCAATTGTGTTCGTATGGATATGTCTCGAACTTTATACGAGATGAGGAAGATTTCTTTCAAGCAAGGATTTAATGATGTGTTGGCATGAATATGCCTCACATGTTTATTCAAGAGAGAGAGAGAGAGAGAGGACACCTCTGTCTCTGTCTGTCTGTCTCTTTCTCTCTCTCTCACTCTGTATCTTTATATCGCTCTGTCTCACTAATGGAATCGTTGAACGTGTTATGTTGCCATGGATAATTTGTCATATTAGAGATTCAATGTGTATTTTTGCTGGTTTAAACAGCCATATACCGCGTGAAAAACAAATTAGCATTCCTTCAATACGATATACATGCCATTACCATGTTGGAGTTCAGGATTATTTTTCACCTAAATATAGAAGACTTTGCCATTATGCATGGGGGTTAGGTTAAACCTTTCAAGACTAAAACTATAACTACTTTGAACTTATTATGACCCCGGTTCCAAAAACAGTGAACGATGCTTACATGCTTATGTGTTTCGAGCTTCTAATGGGTTTGTACAATTTTGCACCATATTGACTATGTTGGCTATAATGTTGACATGATCGACTGTATCGATCTAACCCTGATGTGAACACACTATTCATACCAGATTTTATGTTTTCCGTAATGTGAGATTTTTACTTAATTATTTGATCGTGATTCTTTAGTTCTGATAATAAATCTATGTAAAGATATTTGTTGTGACTTTCGGGGTAATCTCAAGATTTACGACACTAAATCCAACGCTGATGTGAACATACTCAATTAACATCTGCCAGCAAATGCTTTCTGGACCTAGTTTTCATCTGAAAATCTCATTTGTACATCAAATATACGTTATTGGAACTTTTCAATATTTATTTGTTGATTACCTAAAGCTATGGTCACAAATCAGAGCAGCGACCGACCGATCAGTATAGCCTGCTCGGTCGCTGCTGGAATTTAGGCATCGCCCAGCGAATAGGTCGGTGCCCGGGCGGCGACCGCCCAGGCACCGAGCGTATTTTGGGCGGCGAGTGAAAAGTGAGCAGGCGCCGCCCAAATTTTAACTCCGCGCTAAAACTTCAGCGGCGACCGAGCGATGCCCTAAAAACGAGCGGTGCCTGGGCGGCCGCCGCTCGGTGGCCGGGCAGCCGCCGGGCAGAATTGGTTTAAAACTCGCCGCTCGGCCGCCGAGCAGGCTACTTTTGGGTAATGTGACCATAGCATAAGACTAGATAATAATTACGTGCACATCGGTCCCTCGGAGGGGACCTAAAGCCGTAGGTCCTCTGGTTGCTTATATACTAACGAGCATTTATGCTTTCTTAGCAGTCAGGTAAAATATCCACCACTAAACACATTCCCGACTATAGTATAAACCTCATAAAACGACATCTAAGGATTAACCAATGTGTTCGTATGGGTATGTCTCGAAGTTTATACGAGATGAGGAAGATTTCTCTCAAGCAAGGATTTAACAATTTGTTGGCATGGATATGCCTCTCATGTTTATTCAAGAGAGAGAGGGCACCTCTGTCTCTGTCTGTTTTTTTTTCTCTCTCTCTCGCTCTCTCTGTATCTTTATATCGCTCTGTCTCACTAATGGAATCGTTGAACGTGTTATATTGCCATGGATAATTTGTCATATTAGAGATTCAATGTGTATTTTTGCTGGTTTAAACAGCCATATACCGCGTGAAAAACAAATTAGCATTCCTTCAATACAAAATACATGCCATTACTATTTTGGAGTTCAGGATTAAATTTCACCTAAATAACGAAGGCTTTGCCATTACCTATTACTACTTTGAACTTATTATGACCACGGTATCAACACAGTGAACGATGATTACATGCTTATGTGTTTCGAGCTTCTAATGGGTTTGTAAAATAACATTTTGCACCATATTGACTATGTTGGCTATATATTGACATGATCGACTGTTTCGATCTAGCGCTGATGTGGACATACTATTCTTACCCGATTTCATGTTTTCCCTTTAATGTGAGATTTTTACTTTTGCTTATTTGATCGCCATTCTTTAGTTCTGATAATAAATCTATGCAAAAAATATTTTGTATGACTTTCAGGGTAAATTCGAGATTTACGACACTAAATCCAACGCTGATGTGGACATACTATTCCTACCCGATTTCATGTTTTCCCTTAAATGTGAGATTTTTACTTCTAATTATTTGATCCGGATTCTTTAATTTTGGAAATAAATCTATGTAAAAATATTTTGTTGTGACTTTCAGGGTAATTTTGAGATTTGAGATTTACGACACTAATCTAGATTTACGACATTAACATCTGCCAGAAATGCTTTTTTTAAAACTAGATTTCATCTGACCATCTCATTGTATTTCAATTATACGTTATGTTTATTTGTTGAATCCCTAATGTAATATAAGAGTAGATCTAATGATTATGTGCAAATTCTCGACTATAGTGACCTCATAAAAAGAAATTCAAGGATTTACCGATGGGTTCGTATGGGTATGTCTCAAACTTTATACGAGATGACAGAGGTAGATATCTTTCAAGCAAGGATTTAACAATGTGTTGGCATGGATACAGATGCCTCTCATTTTATTGAAGAGGGAGGACACCTCTGTCTCCGTGTCTCTCTCCCTGTCTCTCTCCCTCTCCCTGTCTCTCTCTTTTTCTCTCTCTCCTCTCTCTCTCTCTTTCTCTCTGTCTCTCGCTATGTATCTTTCTGTCGCTCTTGTCTCACTAATGGAATCGATGAACGTGTTATATTCCCATGGATAATTTGTCATATTAGCCATCCAATGTGTATTTTTGCTGGTTTTAACAGATACTGCGTGAAAAACAAATTAGCAATTCTTCAATACGAAATACATGCCAATACCATATTGGAATTCAGGATTAACTTTAACCTTAATACCGCGTAGGAGGAATATCAAAGGCTTTGCCATTATGCTTGTATAAGCAACACCAAACCAACGAATGCAAATAGGTCCATCACCCATGCTAATTACATGTATGAAAACTGCGTGTCTTTTGCGTAGCTTGCGCATATATGCTAAAGGAAAGGCAACTATTTGACAAGGTAGTTACAGATGTTTGGTCGATATACTATTTTTCCAGCTTGATTCTGCAGAATTTCAAAGCTTTTATACTACAACTGAATTGTCAGTATGATCAAAATATGATACAGTATGAAGACAACAATGTTGTTGTTTATTCTGAAACGCCTTCGTTTGTCAGGATATAGCAAAACTTTAGCGATCCCATTGTCTTTTTCACTTATATTTTTTTGATGTACTTGCTTTACACATAGCCTAGATGGATCCAAACGATCTAATAAGCAGACACAATTCAGGATGGCTGTCAGCAGCCTCTCCCATAAATTATTTTGTTATGACCAGAACATGACGCCATGCAGGTATATTATGTAACATTTACCAACACCATATTCTCCAGGGCCAATGTTTTATAGGTATAGTGAACGGTGTGGGTAACGCGCATTTTAATAACTTGTGTACTTTTGTATCTCTTTACTGGTATCCCCCTTATCAGGAAATCAATTCAAGTTGAACGGTGTTTTAAGAAAAGGGTACCAGGATAATTTATTGTGATGGGTAGAATCCCATTGATTTACGACGCAGCATTGGCCCTGCGCTAGGTTTGGGACTATGGTAAGGGTTGGTGTTAGGGGTAGGTATTCGTTAGGGTTACCCCAGACTTGAAACTCCATGACACCTAATACAGAAACAACACTGTAAAAAATAATTTGTTCATTGGTAATTTTTACGTATTTTTTCCATGTGGAATTTACTTGAAAACATTAGTTTTACCACTTACGCACTAAATTTAAGTCTTGCTAACTCAAACTTTCAATTTAGTAGAACATACGTGGAATATTTAAGTAAAATCAAATATATAAGAACTTTAAGTAATTTCAGCTTGTATTAATTTAGTAATTTTAACTCAAAATCAGAAATTATTCTTATCTTTTTAAAGTAAGGACCGATGCAGTGCGTAATAGAAATATTTACATAATTTATGAATATTCATTAAGACCAAATTAAACTTTTTTTTCAATAAAACAATTCTTTTTTGTGGTTGAATGAAAATTTAAGGACTTTAAAACATTTACTAATTCATTTAACATGGCTAAGCAAAGACAAGACAATTTTTAATTGTTACCCAGTTCAAAACAAATCAAAACTTGATATTTCAGGAAATTGTCAACCAATTTTCCTTTTAAGATGCTACGATCAAGTATATATAAAATTTGGAGCCTTTCAATATGTGTCGAATTGAAGCGTATGTAATAGTTTGTGATGGTGGTAGATATATATATATATATATATATACGGTTAAATCTTAAATAGAAGTAGTGAATGATTAGTGGATGTTACTTGTTAGATTAGATGGGTACCAAATCGTGCAATATGTAATCCTATCATAGCTTTTTTTTAATTATCTAAAATGATTACAATACTTAAATTATTTACGTTAATGTAACTCGATTTAACTGAGTAAAAATTTATTCAGCAAAATAAGTAAATTCTACTTAAGATGCCGTAGGTAATATTTACTTAATAAAAATAAGGCAATTCTTTTCCTCAATTTTATCGAGTTATTTCGACTATTATTTTTTTACAGTGAAGATGATTAGCTTACGTTCCACGTTCCTCTTCAAGGTAACCCTATACCAAACAGAGAGGATTGGGAAAGGGGGCTTTTTGAGAGGCAAATGATATTGTCGTTGTAGTTAAAAATAAAATTTGTTTATCGTAAATTTGTATATAGACTTTATGTTTAATTTAGGTACCTAATTTATTTACAGTAATGTGGTCATAAAATACAGATTTGACCCTTTCCCATTCAATTTCAAGAATAGCGCCTAGTTCATTTGACCTTTAAACTGAATATCAATTTATGTAAAACCTTATGTATGTTTGTTCCCATTTTTATGTGTATTATTATATGTGCATGATTTATTGAATAAAGAACAGATTGCTACTTTGTGTGTTTATTATAAGTTTTGGTTGGTAGTTTTTAGTCAGACAATGGTGCGCTTAGAAACACCCGTATTAAGCGCCTAATAAATGTTGTGTATTAACACAGTACAAAGAATGAAACAATGCATTGGTAACAGAAATGCGCCATCGCAATGTAACGTATCTGATGGCAAGCAATCACTCGATCGACTCTGTTCAATCAACTATCTGTTTACGATCACGTCTTCTCCCTTTAACGCCCTCCATATAGGCTACCTCGTCGCAATCAAACTGAATGAATACAGCCACCCATTCAATATTCATGTTAACGACCTAAATGCATATCCCACTCAAAGGAATATTTGACCCGTTTGATCCTACCACCCCAAATAAAGAGTGGCAGATCCAGGATTCTGCAAATAAGGGACATAATTCCGCGAAAATATGTCAAGTACCACCCCCACCACGGGGCATATTTTTGATATGTTTATTAAGGTATACCAGATGGGGTTTGTATAGAGGGCACCATCTCGACAAAATTATTAATGCGTAACTATGGTAACGGCACCTGTATAATTAATTACTGGTGATTACGATAATGCAATTTAAGGTGAATTATGCAGTGATGTGGCTTATTAGATGACTAAAAAGATATATTCAATTTGTTTAATTGAATTAAAAAAAAAAGTATGAATAGATTGAACACAAAAAGTTATAAATAAATGACTCTAAGGTTTGAACGTAATTAATTTTGAGTAACACTTTTGAAATGAGTTGCGTGACTAAGCCTTCCCACATCGATCGGCTTTAGATAAATCGTTCCATCGGATCTTCGAATTTTCGGGGTACACACACTTTCGCAAATAATCAAGCCCTAGTCAGCCAGCTGTCTAGAGATTATCCTGTTGTAAACAAAAATTAGGAGTTTCAAATCAATTATATTTGAAACTTCCTCTTTTAAAGGCAAACTGGGATTTTTTTTTTTTTTTACTGAGTGACCTATTTCGGTGAAAATAATCGTCAGTAAAATATTGTAAAATTCGAGCATTTATGTTATTAAAAAGATAGAAGGCGAATGCACACTTGCATCAAACTAAAACATAAATTTTAAAACAAACTTTGTCCTCTTTATAAGTGTAGAAATGCATCCTATATTTTTAAATGCAATATATCCGGTGATTTGCTAAAAAAAAAAAAATATGCTCTAAAAAATTAGGTGATAACTTTTGCATAGACTAGCTGAGGTTGAAAAATAAAAACTACCAATAAAAACATTCTTAAGTAAATCTCACACTAATGAAATTCAAATAGATCAGCAAAAAGGTGTTATATTGAATCGAAAACATATATATGTATACGCCTTGCACGCTGAAGAAATTTGTTTTGTCTGGTGGGGAAGTATTTAGCCTTTAATAATGTAATGTTTGCCTGAGGTTAATTCTCCTTCCAGGCATACCAGGTAGGTTAATTTAATATTTATATGTTATGGGTTCTTCAGGTGTAGGTATATTCCTCCTGTATGAGAAAAACAAGTTAATCAAAAGAAGGTTAATTTCGTTTCCAGGTGAACTGCAATACCCACTATAGAGAACATCCCATCATCGGATCTCTCCCCCTCTCTCTCTCTTTCTCCCTCTCACAACACACTCAAACACAGACACACACACACTTGCATCTCCTTCGTCTCATTCTTCTGCTGAACGTTCCTTCTCAATCATATACCTCATATCTATTTTTTCTTCTTCACACCTTTTCACCTTGCTTTCTCTCATCAATCTTAAATATTTCCGATTTTCATTAACTTTTCTACCACAACGATCTATTTTCTCTCTCTCTCTCTCTCTCTCTCTTTCTTTCTCTCTCTCTCTTTCTCTCTCTCTCACTCTCTCTCTTCTTCTTCTTCTTTTCATTTATCATTCTCCTCATCTACATCCTCCTCCTCATTCTTCTCTTTTATACCGCTCTGCCCCTCTCTCTCCCTATCTCAATCACCTTACAATCTGTCTTCACTCAATTAATATAAACTTGAAAACGTCAACGTGAAGAACGATGCTTTAAAACACTGTCATCCAAGAGCCCTGAGGGTCGCACACGCACTTATTTCATTACTCTCTAAAAATATCGTTTATATTGACCCTTTCTCCCTAGCTCGTTGTCATCCAGCGAGAATGGTCAATGGGTTTCAAATAATCTGGTTTATCCATAAATTGCGCCAGCAATTTGTCTGTGTCGGTAATGGGCCTCGCTGTAATCAATTACGTGCGTGGTGTTTATAAATAGCGTCATGTAAAAGCTGTCAGAAGAAGAAAAAATAAAAATAAAAAGCTAGAGCACTTCCGAGCATAGTATACTGAAACTGACTTTGAGACCTTAACCAGAATCCCTTTAAATCTTTAATGAAAACGACCTTCTTTGGTTTTAGTTGAGGTTATGTATCATGTTTCTGCTATCATCCTGATTATGTGCTACGTTTTTGGTAAAATGTTTGAAGTAAAATTGTCTTCTTCTGCCAAATGAGGATATGTTGTTGTAGCGAAAAAGTTATTGTGGCCTATATTTAGATAGTCTCCAACATATATGGGCCTACATGCGTTATCCCCACGGGTATCGTTTCATTGTACGTGACAAGTGTTAAGTCAGGGCAATCAGCTCACATTGGCCCTAACCATAACTCATTATTACATTAATACATAAAGGAAATCAAGACGATTTGGTTACCTTTTGATCCGATTCTTCGTTTATTATTCTCAACTCGAGCAACCCCTTGGAATTAGCATCTCAATCAACATCTCATTTGCATATTCGTAACATATCTCCCCCCATAAAAGAAAGTTTCTATCAGTAGTTAGAACTTTCTTCTGAACAATAATCGTAAGATCTTAAGGTGATAAATTAACCACACAAAAAGTATTTAAAAGCTAGCATGAAGATCATCTTTCTAATATCAAAGACAGACTGATTAGTCCTTTCATTCCAACATTCAATAACAAAACACAAACTGCAGAAAAAGGAAAACAACTTTGATAGATCAACATTATATGATCTCTTCCTGAAACCTGTAAGTAAGTACCAGGACATTAATCAGACTCAATGCCTGTGTTTCGTAAAGAACCACAAACTGTAGTGGTCGAAACACGTCTCTACACATCACACATAATGAATATATGAATACATGAATATATGAGCGTAATGAGCAAGCGCGATAAAAGAAACACTGAATATTCAGCGCAGGCGCCGATTTTCTAAATGCGCACAACTACAATAACAAATGATTGCATATTCATATAATGAACGCGTACAACGTAGTCACATGACGCGTTGCTATGACAAAACACCTCATTACTATGTCGGAATGCAGTGTCTCATTAAATATGTCGGTTAACAGAAGCAATAATGTTATAATGATCCACATAACTGTGCACAGCTCGATTTGAAATATTTCTGACATTAAATGCAAGAATAAGGGTACATACATATTTCGTGTACACATTACATGAGAAACATAATCTGTTAAGTTACTGAGCATGCAAGCTATAAATTGAAACTTGTTTAAATACAAACAAATAAGCAAGACTTATCAAGTTAAATCACGAACACATGCATATGCAATACTGGCAGTCTACAATCTTTGAAATCTGTGTAACAACATTACGCAAATTGTGATGCTTCACTTTTGTTTTACACCTGTAACATTGATAACAGTTGTCTTTTATGCAAATTATTATCACAATCATTTTGTTGTTGTTATGAAATGGAAAATGCATCAAACTTTGCATAGCATAGTTCAGAGTGCTTGGTATGAACAATAACTGTTCTCTTTTAATCAAAAGAAAACTTTTCTAAATAACATACAAACACAATCGAGAAAAGACATGATATCATTATACATGAAGGCACAGGTAAGGAAGCAATGACATGTATGGTGTAATTTTTCCCACATAATATAGTCCACTGTCCATACTGGCGTCTCCCTGTAGATAGGTGAAATGTTCATACATGATCATTTATATCACTGTTCAAAATTATTAAATTGTCTGGTTAAAATACATGTACAGATACAAAGCAATAAATCGCGTGAAGCTTCCTTATGGCGAATAAAGACAAAATATTAAAGTTCTAGTTTCTTCACAATTTGTCAAATGCTCAGTAGGCTTGCTTAAGCTGTAGAAAGCGTGTCTGCGATTATATTATCCTTTCTTTTTATATGAGTCACTTTCAGTCCATAAGGCTGGAGAAAACGGCTCCGACGAAACAGTCTCTGGTTTTCGTTCCTGAAGCGCTCAAGAAAAGTCAATGGATTATGATCTGTGAATACAGTCACCTCTGAAGAGTTGCTCAGGTACCCGTCGAAGCGCTGAACTGGCAAGACGAGACCAAGGCACTCCTCTATAGTAGAACATCTTCGCTGGTGGGGGTTGAGCTTCTTGGAAAAGTAGCTAATGGGTTCCAGGAGACCCATGTCATCCATCTGTAGGAGAACAGCATCAACTCCTACATCACTGGCGTCAGCGGCAAGCTGAAAAGGCTTCTGGAAGTTTGGAGCGTCCAGCACTGGTTTTGACATCAGTACACCACATTTTGTGGAATAACACTGCGACACTTTTTCAGCTTCTCCTGCTGGTAGAGCAACATCACACAACTTCTTCAAGTCCTCTGCTGCATTCTGAGCCTCAATCAAGGCAGGCTGACTGAAGATAGTCGTAGCATGACTCTGGTCATCTTGGCCCTCCTCCAACGTTCTGGAAAAAGTGTCACCCAAATTGACGTCACCATCCCTGTCATCTTCTTTCTTTTTCATAGCCTGGGCTCCAGTAACTACACACGAAGGGAAAAAACCAGGAACTTCACTTTCCAATTTCTCTGCCTCAAAATTCACCTCAGGAATGTCACACACAACGGGTGATGGGAACACCTTACCTCCGGCTAAATCATTGCCGAGCAACATTGAGATTCCTCTCATAGGCAATTTAGTAACAATGCCAACAGTCACTGGTCCAGATACTAATCCACTGCTAAGCTCGATGTTATATAATGGAACCGGTTTGAAGCCATCATTCACATCTTGAATCAAAACTTTCTTGCCTGTGAAATTCTCTGTGTCCAAGGACGACGCATCAGCAATAAGCAGAGTCTTCATAGAACCACTATCCCTTAAAATCGTGATAGGCAACTCCTTATCATCAACACTGAACCTAACCGTGCCATAAGAAACAAAATCTAGAAATCCTTCATCAATCTCCTCATCATGTCCAACATCTCTTACTTGATCACTTCTTTTTGTTTCATTGTGATCATTCATTACACCTTTTTGCATGTCGACTGCTGCTATGCGCACAAAGCCACTAGGCTGTGTAATTTCTTGTTCAAGATTTTTTTCTTTTACTTTTAGTCTTGGACATTGCGTCTTAAGGTGGCCCTCTTTCTTACAGTAGGCACAGAGAAGTCTGCCTTCAGTTCCAAAACCACTACTCTGATTAGTGCCGGTGTTACCCGACTTTCTGTGAGTCGTAGGTGACCTAGATTGATTCCTACGCCTAGTAAGTGGTGAACTACTCCCTTTATGTGTCAATTCGTACCCATCTGCCAACATGGCAGCCTTTCTCACATCACTAACTACATTATCATTGACATATGTCCTAACCTCTTGAGACATACATCTTTTAAGCTCATCAATGAGCATAATCTCTCGAAGAGAATCATATGTGGCATCTATTTTCAAAGATCTAATCCACTGATCGAAGGAAACTTCCTTTTTCCAAGCAAACTCTACACAAGTCTCTCCAGTTTCTCTCCTGAGATTGCGAAACCTCTGACGGTAGGCTTCTGGAATCAACTCAAATGAATGAAGAATAGCATCCTTCATTGTCCAATAATCAAATGCCTGCTCATAACTCAGTGCAGACACAACCGACTGAGCTTTACCAGAAATTACTTGTTGGATGAGCAATGCCCATTCATCTTCTGGCCACTCCATCCTCTTGGCAACCCTCTCAAACATAAGAAAGAATGAATCCAACTCATTTTCATCATATCTAGGAACAAGCTTAACCCTAGCAGAGAACCCAGCTTCTATCGACCTCTTGTCTCTCTCACCAGACTGACTACCATGAGAAGTCATTTCATGATGACGCATCATTTCAAATTCCAACCTCTTTCGTTCCATTTCTCTCTCATGCTCAGCAGCCTTTATTCTATCTCTTCTCTCCTCTAGCTCAATCTTAGCTAAATCAAGGTCAACCTCATCACTGGTAGCTTTACCTTGGTTATTAGTACCACCACTATCATTATTTGTAGGCGCGTCCGCTCGGGCCGCGGCCGTCGCAGCGCTCAGTCCTGCATGGGCTGTAATTGCATCAACTATTTCTGCCTTGCTTTTGTGACCAGTTAGATTTACCGATAGCTTTGTTCCTACAGCTGTTAAATCAACCTTTCGTAGCTGACGTAACCGGCCAATGGTCAAGTCCTGACTCAAAAACTTTTCAATATCAAAGTCAGCCATTGTATAGATCTAGTCTGTGCAAGTTACACAAGTCTCACAAAGTAGGTCAATTGTCCTGACGACTGGAAGGAAAAACCAAGAAAAATGTTGAATGTGAATCAACACAGAGTATAGTCCAACAACAGATGAAACAACAAAATTTGACCAACCGACTAAGCAAAACAAAAATTGATTAAGCATCAAACTATCACCAATTTTGTGAAATTGATATACATGTAGCCATTCAGCAGAGGGTTATATTGAGACTCCACCTCCACAACTCAAGTCAATTTTTTTTTGGTTAGATTTCATCCACTCTTACACTTACACGTATAGATCTAGTCTTAATATCACACAAACACACGTGAAACATGGAATAATTTCCAGAAAGTCCAGTACCCACAGTCCCACACTACATCAGATGTGTAGCAAACCAGATTGCATGCAAACAACTAATCTAGGCCATTACCCTAGAAGTAGAAACGAAGCCGAGGCAAACTTAAAAGTCAATCCGACTAACTCCTTCAACGACTGCCATGCAAGAACAAGCAAAACCAGGACCAGAATACCAGGCAACCGCAGCAGATGTGCAGTGAATTTCATACCAATGAGACTACATCTAAGGGGCATATACCCCAGACAAGACTCGAGCTATCAAGCAATACTAACAAAACAAAATCAAACTGTGTAGGCTTAACCCTATTATGGACGCTACACTAGCTACCATGACTACAGCACAAACATTCCACAGTCATTAAATGTGTGCGAAAACCACACCAAAACCCATGAATGGGACAGAAGGCAAACTCCAAACAATACGCATTTCGGATCGGAAAAGTAACAAAACAGCATATGTTACTATATCTAGCTCTTGAGACAAGCCCCCAATCTGTTAAGTCAGGGCAATCAGCTCACATTGGCCCTAACCATAACTCATTATTACATTAATACATAAAGGAAATCAAGACGATTTGGTTACCTTTGATCCGATTCTTCGTTTATTATTCTCAACTCGAGCAACCCCTTGGAATTAGCATCTCAATCAACATCTCATTTGCATATTCGTAACACAAGAGTGTTACACGATTTCGATTTTAAATTTCAAAGATAATTTTCGATTAAACAAATCTTTAAAGACCCAAGTCACGAATACCTATGAAGATGGAGTAATGGGGTAATATGTCACTGTGAATATCTTTGAATTTTCAAAGATGAGCTGATTACAAAATCAATAAAAACTTAGCCAAGAAGTGTTAATGTAACAAAAATAGAAGAAGAGGAAATCGTAACGGAATTGATTTTACTTTCTTCTACAAACATACAAATCAAATTGCATTTCAACGATACAACATATACAAAATATAACATTTTTGTTAACGTACACAAAATGTAATAATAATAAAAGAAATGTTAACATAAAAACAAAATGTAACTGATAAGACACTATTAAGAATCACTATTAAGAAGAAGAACAATATATGAGAAAAATATATGTTTTTCAAACAGATTTTCTTGGTATATCCAAAATATTGTACTACTTCACTTAAACCATTTGTCGACATAGGCCTATCTAATGGACACCTGGTTGGCTATTATATTTTTGTAACGAGTACCATTAATACGTTTTAATGCTTCCGTTCGTTTCATACCATACGCTGTAAAGGATGAGAAACACAACAGCTGCTTTTAAAGTGATGATTGAGTTATGGTAAAGTGAAATAATAATTTGTAAACTTTCTTATTCTATATCAGGACGAATATTATATAGTAGAAATGTTCTCCTGAAGAAAAAAAAAATTGATTTTCAAAAGCCCTTCTTCTTTAAATATAACGAGAAAAAGCTGAAAAGTTTGGATTAACTTTTCATGCCAAATATGTGTGTAGTCCCATATAAACATATCTGTGTGCAATGCATGAGCTCTTCAGCAAGATTAATTTGGTAAATTTCTATACCCTTAGAGCAATCGAAACCTCAGTACACATACATTCGCATGTCCTACATAGTCAACCTTTCTCAATTGCTTCACGACTGAGTCAATTTATTTGTCTGTTTATCATTCCTAAACCTCGTTGCATACATCAACTCTTACACTGAATTATAATCAACCTTTTCCAGTTGCTTTCAGTCAGTTCGTTTACGCTGTAATTGCATAACCAGTGTTCGTCTGTATCTTTAATGCACATCATATGACGTATACTTCACCGCACGTGCTGTTGTGCCATAACGTTTCGAAATGAATGTTTGTTTTTAATATATGGTCCGACTTTCCATATTAAGACCATCCCGAGGGCGATCCAACTTGCTTTTATTATGACTTCATATTTAGAATTCCTAAACGACTTCGCAATAACTAGTTGCATGCGTTTCCATTTTAATAAAAAGGTCCCACTAATATTGTGCATGAAGCGAGAGCCTCTGTTGTGTTGCATTTATTTGAGCCGTTAGCTTTATTCTTTTGTTTATTGTAGTGGTAACATTGGAAAAATACGGACTTATACGTTTTCAGATTAGACACCAAGATAGATGATGTTTGTCTCTAATAATTACTTCGTACACATCGGCGAATTAAATTGTTGATTTCTTTATTCTTGTCTCAAAAAAGGGAAAACGTTTTTTTCCACCAGCAATACTTACTGGTAATTATAGTACAATTCAAGACGGAAAATATGCAATAGAAACATACATACAAACAAACAAACAATTGTTTAATAATTGACAGAACAAAAGGGTGTAGTTATTGACATTTTACTACTTTAGATTTTTCTTATCTTTCTTCTCTAACTTCTTTCCTCATAAATCTATTATAAGGGGTCTGCCCCTAGTTTATTACCCAGGACCCCAGACAACTGCTTGTATATTACCCGTAGCAATCACCCCTTGAATTAATGACTCATATTGATCTGTTTGCGGGTAATCACGATAATTGCGATATGTTTTTACAGCCAGCAACCGAAAACAATATCGGATAGCAACGGAGCAAACCCACTGGTTGTCTATACTACATGCAGCCTGCTATGTTTAGTCGTACCGGTATTCATGTACGGCCATTTAGCAGCTCATTGGATCAGATAATGCCCCGTCATATCAATAAAGATAATCAGCATGACTCTATCAATATCAATTACGCAACGAACATCCCACTGGCATTTAAGTCCACACATGATAGTAAAGGTAGCATGGAGCCGTCTGCAAATCATGCTTACTTGCCGGGTTGTGAATAATTTACCTGACTGCTTAAAGAAAGCATGTGTGTGATTGTATGTAAGCAACCAGTGGACCGACGGCTTTAAGTCCTCTCCAAGGAACATGGTAACGGGGATTAATGCCAACCCAAAGGGCACTAGCGCTTCGACTTGGTTTCGAACCCGGGACCATTGCTCTACCACTGAGCCAAAGGAGGTGATTCAAACTACATCCTCCAACATCCCCTGCTCGATCGCCTTGTTCGATCGCATTTCATCTACATTATAAAACTGTGCCACCCTTGACACCACTGCTGCCCTCAACGAAAAGATTCGCAATAAACCACTCATGATACATTTGAATCATTTCTTATCTCAGTCCAATCTCCGTTTTGGATAATTATGAAAAAAAGGAGCGACATATTACTCAAATGTGTCCAAGCAATAATTATCATGATCATGCTTTTTCATTTTTTCGTTTGCCAACGATCATGACGATGTACCGTTTTGGTAGATTAGATGTACAGCCATGGACTTGTGGAAGGGGGAAAGAAAGAGAGAGGGAGAGAGTGAGAAGGTGAGAAATAAATGGACAGAGGGAAGATGTACTGAGGGAGAGGCCGGGGGAGAGGTAGAGAGAGACCTCCCTTCCTCGTTCAAAGTCAGGCCTGGCTCAAGGGCGGCATATTCATGTCATGTTCCTTAAAATCACTCGTCCGATTGGAGTGGTAATTATAAAAGCGATGATGAATGCGTAGACGAGTCACCGCAAGCTCATCGTTTTATTATCACCCGACATCAACCCAAAGAGAATATACCTTTACACCTCAGTCACACCGTCAAACCGACTCCGAGCCGATTCCAAAACAACCGAATCCTGGCCATTCGGAGAAATGTAATTTGTTGTTTGTCTGTTGTGGGCCTGATGTGGGTCTCATTATTTTGTGTGACTGGTATGAGATTGGAGAGGCCACTATTGATCTTGAAAAGTTCAAGTGATGAATACCCGCAAGGAACGGATCTGAAGTCGTGATGAACTTCCTTTCGCGGTGCGCTCAGAAAAATGGTTTAGTCAGAATGATTGCTTTCATGCACTCGAACTTCAAAAGTGTCTAGTCTCATAGATTATACGCTGTAATTTTATTCCCGTCCACTCCACAGAAGTTCATATATTTTCAATTTTCACCCTTAGAATTTACCCGAATATCCCTCAGTATGGGTAAGGGCATTATAATTATGAAAGAGTCGGTAGATAGGAGAGGGGGGGGGGGGGGGAGGGGTGCAGCAGTGACATCCTCTCTTGTGTGCAAATACCTAAAATGAGGACTATTTGTTGGTGGTTGGGATGTGGTGATGGTGGTGGTGGTGGTGGTGGTGACGTGATGGTAGTGATGTTCTTTTTTGTTTTTTTGCTATTGGTGGTGGTGGTGTTTTTATTGTTGTTGGTAGCGTAGTGTGCATGTGGGATGGGTAACGTCAACTTATCATTGCATGTACATGCATAATAGTACCTGTATATCCACGATGTATTATGTTGTTTAATACTCCCATACTCCACTTAAAGGTAATACAAAGTTTTGGGAAATTTTGAAAATTGGGTGGATAGTGATTCTTTACAATTTTGATATATTTTGATGACCCTGTGGATGCATTATAAGCACTAGAAAATTTAGCCCCTAAAACACTTCTGCTTTCGAGAAAATTGAATATAAACATTTACCGGTGCTCCCGGTAAATTTTGAGAAATTTCAAATAGCGCTTACGGCATGGTAGCTGCGACCATGAAAATCTCAGAATATGTAGTTGTGATATGTTATTTCCAAATGGGAATAGCCAATCGGTCGATTTTGGTCATTAAACATTGTTTTATGGCTTGATTAATATCTACAATTTCATAACTTGAGACTCGATTACAACCGCGACAACGATCACTGAATATTGTAGGATCGCATATGCTTCCAATATGTTCATTTGAACCAAATTTTTGACCCCATACCAAAACTTTGTATTACCTTTAAGAGGTCGGTAGAATCGGTGAATAATTCAATCTCCTCCTGGAAAGCATCAACATCAGCCGCAGCATGTATCATCTGCCCGCTCATCAATGATTTAAACTGATGAACATTATGAAAGATGTGGTCTAGTCGAGAGGCAAAGGCTTTATGGTGCCGTTGTGCCTTTGTGGTATATTATGACCCACGCTTTTTTACATTATCCATGAACGATGAGCGGGAAGGACAGTTTTCCCCGCTTGTACATGTATACACATTAATTTTAAGCCATGCATGGAACTCACTGATCATAGAGGAAGAGAGCAAGGGCAAATCAACCCCTTCTGGAAAGAAAAAAAAATGCGAATATGAATATCACAACCAAAACGAAAATTCCTTTCTTGTTATCACCAAGAAAATGTCGACGACAAATTATATATATTTAAAAAAGGGCCAGCTATATGCTCCCCGTAAATGTGGAAAATATTAGTTTTTAACTTGTGGTATTATTTTGATTGTAAGAATTGAAAACAGTGGTGCACGTCAGACGTAAATGTAGCACTTATAAAAAAAAAACTCTTTCCCCATCGCCATTCCACTATGGCAGCGGCGAATTTAGGGGGGGAGGGGTTAATCGGCTTGTGTTCCCCTTTCAAACTCAGTTTTTCTTACTTAATTCATACAAAATCACACATAATAACATGATGGGGGGCGGGGGGGGGGGGTGCACGCCCCCTTTCAAAATCGTAGCTCTGTCCCTACTTCTGATCCTCATCACTCCCTTTTTAATCCTAGATAATTCCTTGAACTACCCTTATCCATATCTACCCCTTTTTTAAATTATAGAATAAATCCTATAACAACCCATATCCATTTCTGTTTTCACTCGCTAATCACTGAGTTTAAAGGGACTGCATGCGTCATGAAGCCCTGAGCTCATGTCAGCGTAATTTGTCTACCCTCTACGAGTAGACAGTTTGCATAAATGGACGATCAATTTGAGCATCACCTTTAAAGGTACTCTGTAACATTGTTCAGATGAGAGAAAATGGTGCTACGGTAGTGATTTCAATGCTAGATGTACAATCTAAGATAATCTAATAGTTTGAGTGAAAACAAACGATTATTAACGATAAAACTTGGGAAAAACTGATTCCTTTATTCTCCCAACTATATTATTACAATTTAATTACATTTTAGGTGAATGTAAATCGTCACAAAGCAATGAAATGGCTCTATTTCAGTGTTGACATATTTTAAAAGCCTATCTTCAGTGTTATTTTCATGGAAAAACGGTTGGGAAAAATCAAAAAATGGTTGGATCGAAAATTCACTGTTCGAGGGTGTCGCACAGTGACGTCTTCAAAGAAATTCATAAATATCTTTGCGGTTTGATATTTTTGTTTTGTTTTGTTGTTGTTGCTTGTTAGAGGGTTAGTACAGTAGAAGGAATATAATAAGTAACATGTCATACACAAATCACGCATTTTGTTATTAACCTTCAACAATGTTACCTAGTCACTTTAAGGATATGAGTATGACATATTATATGATGATGCACTGTATACCTCTTCCTCTTCCCCCTCTCTCCCACTCCCTTGCATAGCAATAAACAAGTACCTCTCACCCTCTCTCTCTCTCTCTCTCTCTCTCGCTCTCTCTCTCTATCTTTATCTCTCTCTCTCTTTCTCTTTCCTTCTCTTTCTCTCTCTCTCTCTATATATATATCTTTTCCCTCTCTCCCACAAACACTCACACATACGTTTGAAATCTCTCGTTTACTCACTCACTCCCTCACTCACGCAATCCATGTCCTTCATTTCTGTACAATACTTAAAGGGGGTGGATCGCCAGTTTCCATGTGCAGAAGGCCATAATTCGCTGACACCAGACTTGGTGGAAATACCATTAATGGGGGTACAAATTTGCACACAGCAAACCCATAGTCCAGTCAAGAATTACCCCCTAATCTCTCGGAGAGCTCGATAGTCTTCGGGCAAATCAAAGCATTACATAAGGTCCAATGGTCATAAAACTCAAGGCTAACCCTGGTGATTGACAACACCTGTTATTGGGTAAACACCCGAACGGTGTCGAATTCCCCATGAGAGCCGACTACTCAGTGACTTTAAGTGAGAGGGTTATCGTGGGAGAAATGTAACCGAACCCCGGCTGAAACATATAAAATGTCTCGCACTAGCGATACAGTATGTTCCATTCCTTAAAAACACTTCATCATTACATGCTCGTGATTAGTTCAAATGGTTATATCGATAACATGAACAGACATGGATAATTACAATTTGTGTACATCAGGAGATGATGGCTTTGGTAATGACTAGTGTCTCAAGCATGCAGAGATAAGGTATGATGAACATGAACGTTCCAAAAATCAAAAATCAAAATAACATATGATGCAATTAGTGAATGATTCCTGCAGGCCATTGAAATGAAATGTGTTTTCCTACCGTTCAAAAAACACCTTCTATCTCTCTATTCCTCTTCTCTCAATGTTTGTCCGATGCCTGTCAGGCTGTCTCTCTATGTCTGTCTCTCTCTCTGTTTCCCTCTCTTTCGCCCTCTCATTTTCTCTCTCCCTATCCCTCATGCTCTCCCTTGCACATGCGATGGCAAGAAAAATGCTTACATTCAAAAGTACACAGAATAATTTTTCACCATAATAATATATATTCTGTTGTTTGTTTACAGTTCTATTTCTTTCAGGAAGTACCTATCCCTCCACCTATTGTACATGATGCCCTATCGTCCCTGAATATTACCCAAAAATGTAATTCGTGACGGTTGCAATATGCAAAATAGTATGCAACAAGATAATATGCCGAGGGGAAGCCTAGAAAAAGCACTTGCTATAAAATAATATTCAATCCAACATGTCGAATTCTTGTTGTTCTTCACAAAGGTAAAGATTAGCATGATCGAGGGCAATCTGAAAGACACCATACGACATGGTTTGATTGCCCGTAGCCCCAATGGTGGTATGAATTATTTATACTGGAACACTACATTCTAAAGTGGCAGAAACGTGACCATATTGACCATATTGATCGTATTAACCATATTGACCATATTGATCGTATTAACCATATTGACCATATTGATCGTATTAACCATATTCACCATATTGACCATATTGACCATAATTATTGACCATATTGTTGTCGTAAATAAGAATGTCGCATGCTGGTACGCGAAGCATAGGGGCTTTTTTATGTGTTTTTATATTTAGCAAGCTGACGTAACCGAACGTTATAGGCAATCAGCTTCCCGACCAGCTTTCAATTCGTAGTCGGAATCTAGAAAAATACCCTTAAAGGTAAAGACCAGTATTGGCAACGCCCCAATTTCAAAAAATGAAATGGAAGCTCTCATTACCAATCATGTGAAAGAATATGTTTTGACTAATACATGATGATAAAAAATTTGCCGGGAAACCGCCTACTAATTCATATATTTGATAAATTTATTTCTCTCATGGTCTGGTGAGAGAGATAGGGTAGTCCCATATACATCTTTCTGTGTATAGTGCTTGTAACTTTACGAAGAATGGGCCAAATTTCCTATCATTTTGATGATTCCAGAACCTTGCAGATGCTAGATGCTAGATGATCAACCTTTTCTGATCGATTCCACAACGTTTCTTTCACAATGCAATCGCATGACCATTACTGGTCTTTACCTTTAAACGCGCACAGCAGGATTTTGAAAAATTACCCTTTTTCATGAGAATTGACGTTTTTTTAACTCCTTAACGCGGCATCGCGCCGACCGCATCCGATCTATACAAAACACCCATTTGTACGCGTTTTCTAAGTCCTGCATGCTTACAGTATTTTTATTTGACTGAGGGGGGGGGGGGGGGGGGGGGCATGGATGGGGGCATAGTGCACCCCCACACTTTTCTAAGTATTCGTTTTTAAGCAGTTACCTTTCCACTAATATAATGACTGCCCATTTTCATCTCTGATTATGTGCCCATTTTATTTTGACACGTGTCCCTTTTTCAATTCTAACAATCCTTCTGCTAAAGAGGGAATCTAGAGGATAATGGTAAGAACGAAGTAAAAGGTAAGAAACAGGTAAGGGAGACTGAGAAAGGGGAGAAAGAGAGAGAGTGAGAGAGTGAGAGAGAATTAGAAGAAGTATAATTAGTGTGTTTGCAAATTACAGTTCATAGTGCCACATTTAACGTCATTTATACAGATTAAAAAAGTTAAAATACAATCAATGAAGTTATACTTTTAAGGAAATGGGAATGCGCATACGGAATTTCAATGCCGTATGTCCCTTGGTTTCCCGTCTTTAGGTACCTTTTTGCTCAGAATTGAGAAAAAGTAAATTATGAGTACTTGTTTTCCTAGAGGTGGGGCCATAGTAATCATTAAATCTTATCATGACACCGGCTCTTTTCATTGCGTAAGAGACCATAATGTTATTTTTGTTATGATGAAAAGCACAAATTGCGTAACTTTTTATCGCGGAAGGGCACTTGAGTTAATTTGATAAAGTCCAAGATCATACCATTAGCTCCTTGATCACCGTATCCATGTTCCATCGCTACATTCATTTATTTTTGTTTGGACATGTTCTACATGCTAACATTATTACATGAATAAGGCAAAATGGAAAGGAAACGGAGTAATTACTATTGCAGCCAAGATCAAGTTCTGTAGAATCTTTGCCGGGATTATGAATATGTCACGTATGTCCTATCTGTGAAATTTAAACGTTAGCAGTGTCCTAGTACTCAAATTATGCAAGGAAACCCGTTTACGTTCTAGACTTCACTGTCATTGAGTGAGTGACTGACTTCTTTTTTACATAAAATTAACTGTAAAGTGTACATGAGCATTCGTCTACATCAATAACCCACTTCTTGTAATGGCCAAAATTAAACTGATTGAATCTTAGCGCAGCACAAAACGTACGACCATTCGGTACAATGGTCTGAAAACATTAAACGAGCGTGCTCGCTAAATTCGATTCGACAAACTAACGGTCGTTATTTTCCCACAAAAAAAAGACAGTGTCAAGCCTTTTTGTTTTGAGGGAAGTTTTAAAATTAGTCTTAACTTTCAAATGCCGTTGGAATTTTAACTTATCATTATTTTGGCCTACAAATGGGACCTAGTACCTTTAATATTCATCCTAGAAATACCCTGCGGATTTCATTTTCCCATATCATCGATAAGTGCCGTATGCCTTCAGCATTTTACATTTTGAAGAGAGTTTCGGTTACACTTACAGCTTGTTGGATCGCCTCGCGGTCTACATGGTGTGTCAATAAATAAACTTGACCCATTGTTTTTCTTTTTTCGTTGTATGAGGACAAAATGGTATGGCACATAACTTTATATGTGGTGAATAATGCTACGATCACAGAGACTTTCAAGAAATCGTCTTTAAGGGCAACTTCAATACCCTAAGAAAGCCATGTTCGGATTACGTAATATTTATGTCGTCGTAATGTTAGCACACTTCTAAAGGTGATGAAAATACGGTTGAAGTTGCTTTAGTTCGATTTCTCGAAGGTCTTTGTAATCGTGTTTAATACGGTATTGACGCACCGCTATAAAAGCATCATTGTATTGAAAATTTAGTACTAAATGTATGCAGTTGTTGGTAACAAAAATTGGTCCCAGTATTCTGGTTGTTTATCTATTTAGGTCATTAGGGCAATAGAGCATCTCGGTACTATAAAGTTAAGTGAGCTTTTTATCATTTTTTTTTATTGAAGCACCCTGTAACATAGGATAAGCATAGGCATGAAAACAGTTCCATTTACTGCATGATTGTCTCGGAAAATTTGGTACAATATAATGCAGTTGCTAACATAATTAGTATATCATGGTAAACTAGTACCATATTTGGGTCATGCACTCCTTGCAGTCTGTAAGTTGAGTTACCCTGTTTTCTTTTTATACAACACCCTGTAATATCGGATTACCATATCCATTAAAAGCAGTATATGGAACGTACATGTAGTTTTATTTCATGCTTGCGGGCTTTATCTACTTCTCTGTCTCGTGCTTCCATCCACTCATCTTCGCGTTCTTCCATACCCGTTATTCCAAGGGTACTACCAGACCAATCAAAATAAGGTGTGTGTGATGCGGGGGGGGGGGGGGGGTGTTGTCGAACCAAATTTACTAAGAGGTCTTACAAAATAATATGAAAAAGAAAGGAGGAAAAAGGGTCATTTACTTGTTTGCACTTTGACGACGGATCTTTAACAGAAAATGCTGAATGTGTATAACATCTAGTGATATTTAATGATTGCGGGCTTTATCTACTTCTCCGTCTCGTGCTCCCATCCACTCATCTTCGCGTTCTTCCATACCCGATATTCCAAGGGCCCTATATACCAGACCAATCAAAATTAGGGGGGGTTGTACTTGTCGGACCAAATTTACTAAGAGGTTTTACAAAATAATATGAAAAAGAAAGGAGGAAAAGGGGTCATTTATTTGTGCAATTTGCCGAGTATCTATGACAGAAAATGCTGAATGGCGAGGTATCATTCCCGGCCCCCTTTCCCTTTTAATAAGCGAAACTCCTATATGCAGCAGCATCATCAGCCAGCTTTTACCTGTTTTTCACTGATTTGAGCTGGCAGTACTGAATGTTGTAGGTGTATTAAGACACACGTCACAATCTTGGAAAGAGATCAAGAGAGTGAACGTGATGAAGATAGAAATTTGATCATTTAGACAGATTAGGAGGCCTAATTTAAAGTGCCAGTCAAAGCCTTTTACCTTATCGCTTTCGAAGGGGTTGCCACACAAAGTCATAACTAAACTTTGAAATGTTTTATTTGAAATTCAACTTTGCCTAGATAAAAAAGGAGAAAGCTATAAAAGAGGAGGAGAAAAGAGTCAAATACCAACGCCCCTTTCTGACGACATCCCTGTTTAAAGAAAAAAAACATGTAAAGCCCCATATAATTCTTTGAAAAAAGATTTTCATCTTCTGGAAAGGAAACGTGCTAAAACAGCATTTACAACGGAGACCTGAGATAATTATAATTTAAAGAGCTTGACAAAGCTCTGTGCGCCTTGGCTTGGGAGGAGGGGAATTTTAACAAATCTAAATGGGGTCAGTTATTCTGATTTATGAGAAATGAGAAATAAACCATAATACCGCACTTGATTAATATGTAAACCTTTCCTCGTTTGGTGTTTGGCTGAAAGTAATATAGTGGTTATGGCGTTAAATATATATTGAAGAAAATATACATACCCTATCGTTAATAAAGTAGTCTGATAATAAGTGAGTTATATGATGTTAATAATACTGATAATTTTATTTACCAAGGAAAGCCTCATCAGCATCAATGCTGTTCTTCCAGTGAGGGCTCAGCCATTATCATTACCCCAGTAATTGACGGGTACCCATTTACACCTGGGTGGAGAGTGGCACACGTTGATTAATGCCTTGCCAGAGGGGTTTTAGTGTCGGGATGGGATTTAAATAACCCTCTTTCTGTAATAAAAAATATAAAAAATCCCATTTGCCGCCCCTACAGAGAAGCAAATAAATTGTGTCATACATTTACTTGAATCTATGTTATCTACTACAAGTTCTCTCGAATATAAATTCGCACTATTCGTTAATTTGATATATTTCTAGGGTTTATTTGATTGAAATATAACTCAGATGAGACGAAATCTTTGTCCTGTTTTTTAAAAGGAGTCGCGATGGATCTGAATCGAAGTATATCGAACAAAAAGTTCTCAATGCCTTGCA